>MDKI01011484.1:0-68367 GCA_005239505.1 Nicotiana paniculata | reverse complement strand
GTACTTCCAAGATCTCTCTTCTAAAGGAGCAACGGACAACAATTTTTCTACCCAATCACGGATCCCGGAGATATTCTCAACAGTATCCATGATTGCTGAGAGAAGAAAAAACAGATACGGTGTTAGTAAAACATCTCAAGCCTGAACGAGGAAAAGTAAATAGATATGAGCTAAAACATACTCACATGCAGATTCCACTTCTCAGGGAAGGGAATAGTTTCTTCACCCACTAAACCAACAATGGGGTACAGCAACATACCAGAGGTACCAACCCCTATCCTTATCATCTCCAGGGGTTACCAACACTCTTTTGCTCCTAGCAGTCAGAGTAAAAACCCCTTCACGAAACAAGGTAGGAGAGTAGAGATGAATAAGATGGTTGAAAGTAAAAGGAACCGAGGCTAGAGAAGCTAAACTCCTAAGACATGCGACAACTCGCCACACAAGCGGACCAACTTGTCCTAAGCAGATATTGAAGAAACGACAGAATTCAATTATGACTGGGCCAATGGGAGGACTAAAACCTAGAGTAAAAGGGTATGTATAAACAAAAGAATATCCCGTCTTGTAATTCGTTATTCTTTGATTACTTTCGGAATGTAGACATGGAAATCAGGCCTCCAAAAACACTCCCTTCGAACAAGGGAAATCTGACCCTCAGTTATAAGGGTTAGATACCTTTCGACACTCTCAAGGGAAGAAGATTGGTCTACAAGAACTTGATTATCTCTAGCAAAGACAAACTCAGTAGGAAGAATTTCATCAACTCCAAGTTCACGAAGGCGTTCACCTCTACCTCTAGACAAAGACCGAGAAGCCCTAACCTCGGAGAAACTAGAGACCAAGCAGAATGAGGGGGAACTATCTGAGAAGAAGAGGATCCTCTCAAAGGAGTGGATCCTAAACTCCTAAGTCTACCACCCCTCCGACTCCTAGTCGGAGTAGAAGATGGCGTTAAATTTTCAATTTCTATTACTCCCTGAGGTTGATTTGAAGAAGACATGTTTACAAAGGCGAGAAGAAATTTCTTTAAAAAAGACAAAGTTAGAAAGTGTTTCGTGGAAGCAAAGAAAAGAAGAAAGGTATTTATACTTGAGGACTACCGTCAAACATGGAAAAAAAGAAAAAAAATGATGAAAAATCATAATTTAAGGTGTCACTTCGGGACTGACACAGCCGCAAAAAGCCCTAAAAGGTGCCGATTAAAAGCAGAACCAATCCGAGAAGGACACGTGGTATGAGCATTAAATGGAAGTGACAAACGACGCCTATGGTTCAGAGAAGGATACAATGTTTCGAGATAAAGCGGCGGTAAAATATTCCGGCCATAAATGAGTATCCACTTACCAAATATTAATCAAAAAATATATGGTAAGTGGGGGGAGTATCTGTATTGATAAAAAAGAGTTTCATACGTAAGCCAACTCTTTACAACTCAGCAAGTTATGTGGACATAGGAGAACGCGACAGCTGGATGTGATTCTTTGAAGAGGTACGGAACAAAGACACACGATTCATTAAACCCTCGAGCTCATCATCCACGGGAAACTCAACCTGATCAAAACAGGGAAGAAACACGGTCATAATGAATCTAGACAAAGCTACGGGCAGATTCAAGAACCCACAATTGATTACTCGTACGTTACGTAACCGTACCCCAATTACCGTTATCCTTTGTAACTCCCCATTAATGTCATAATTAGTCATTAATAGGTAATCATAGCGAGAGTTTTACGTTATATCAAGGAATCTCATATATAAAGGAGGGGAATACAGCTTGTAAAGGCATCTGATTCTCGAATACAATCTATTTTGCTTTTCTATATTTCTGCAATATTGTCTATTACTCATTTTTCTCTATTTCTTTGATTATCAGTAACCAGCGTTCATCCTAGAAATAGCTTTAGTCAAAGTATGTTATGTACGCATATACCTATGCATGATATGTCATTTATATGCACATGCATGACATTATAAACATTTTATGATTCATAGAGCTATTCATACTTACAGGTTGAGTACTTTACTCCATATTTCTTTCATGTCTTTTATATCTACTTTTCATTCCTTACATACTCGCAAACTTTATTTGTACTGACATCCCTTTTGCCTGGGGACGAAACATTCCATGCCCGCAGGTCTTGCTTTTCCTTTCATTAAATTCCAGTCTATTATTATAATGTATATCTCCTGCCTTATTTATTATTTACTAGTGGGCCTGACCTAACCTCGTCACTACTCGACCGAGGTTAGGCTTAGAACTTACTGGGTACCATTGTGGTGTACTCATGCTACTCTTCTGCACATGTTTTTGTGTGTAGATCCAGGTACATCATACCAGCCTCGCTATTAGTTGTGCACCTGCTGCTGTTACGGAGACTTCAAGGTACTTCTTCCGTGTCCACAGACCTAGGAGTCTCCCTTTATCTCTTTGTGTAGTTATTCCTCTACTACTCTCTAAATACTGATGTATAGAACAATTAGTAAATTCGTAGAAGGTTGTGACTTATGATGTTCCGGGTCTTGGGAATATTCTTAGATTTATGTTTTTAATTTCTTGTTGTTATTCCGCAAATGTTAAGCCTACCTAGTCGTAGAGACTAGTTCCGTCGCGACCTCTCACGGAGGGAAGAATGGGTTGTGACAAGTTGGTATCAGAGCTCTAAGTTCATAGGTGTCGTGAGTCACAAGTTGGTTTATCAGAGTCTCGCGGATCGGTACGGAGACGTCTATACTTATCTTTGGGAGGCTATTGGACTGTTAGGAAAAATATACTTCTTTGATTCCTTGTCGTGCAAAATTTGTTGACATCAAAATTCTAAACCTCTGTATTCTTTTCTTTCTCACAGATGGTGAGGACTCGTACCGAAGATGATGAAGAAGGACATAGTGGAGTATGTGGCTAGGTGTCTAAATTTCTAACAGGTGAAGTATGAGCATCAGCGGCAAGGTGGGTTGCTTCAGAAGTTAGAGATTTCAGAAGAAACGGGAGCGAATCACTATCGATTTCGTTTTTGGACTCCCGTGGACTCGCGGAGGTTTGATGCAGTTTGGGTGATTGTGGATAGCCTGACCAAGTTATCTCATTTCATTCCTGTGATAACTACTTATTCTTCTGAGCAGCTGGCTTAAATTTATATCTGCGAGATCGTCAGGCTTCATGGCGTACCGGTATCTACCATCTCTGACGGGGGTACGCAGTTTACATCACGATTCTTGAGGGTTGTACAACATGAGTTGGGTAGTCGAGTGGAGCTGAGCACAACATTTCACCCTCAGACGGACGAATAGTCCGACTGCACTATTCAGATATTAGAGGATATGCTCCGTGCGTGTGCGATGGAGTTTGGAGGTTCGTGGGATCAGTTCTTTCCACTTGTGGAGTTTGCCTACAATAGCAGTTATCAGTCGAGTATCCAGATGGCACCGTATGATGCTCTATATGGTAGGCAGTGTCGGTCTCCAATGGGTTGGTTCGAGCCGGGCGAGGCTAGATTATTAGGTATAGACTTGGTTCAGGATGCCCTGGACAAGGTGAAGGTGATTCATGATCAACTCCGCATAGCCCATTCCAGACAGAAGAGTTACGCGGATCAGAAGGTTTGCGGAGTTACATTCATGGTTGGGGAGCAGGTCTTGCTCCAGGTTTCGCCTATGAAGGGCGTTATGAGGTTTGAAAATAAGGGCAAGCTCAGCCCAAGTTTTATTTGTCCCTTTAAGGTGTTGCGACGTGTTGGGGAGGTTGCTTATGAGCCTGCCTTGCCTCCTAGTCTTGCAAGAGTTCATCCGGTATTCCATGTTTCTATGCTCTGGAAGTATCACGGTGATCTGTCCCATGTGTTGAATTTCAGCCCAGTCTAGTTGGACAAGGATCTATCTTATGTTGAGGAGCTAATGGCTATTTTGGACAGGCAGGTTGGAAGTTGAGGTTATAGAACATTGCTTTCGTGAAGATTCAGTGGAAGGGTCAGTCGGTCGAGGAGGCGACTTGGGAGATCGAGCATGATATGCGCATCTGTTATCCTCATCTTTTCACCATTTCAGGTATGTCTCTATACTCATTCGAGGACGAAAGATTGTTTTAAGAGGCGAGGATGTAACGACCCGGCCGATCATTTTGAGAGTTATAGCCCAGATCCCCTGTTTACTGCTTCCCCCGTATCTACTTCTGCTTATGTAACTTGTCCGTAGGTCTTTGTTGTGATATCAGAGTGTTTTAGGACACTTAGTCCCTAAACAGAAGCTTAAGTCTTACGATTTTGACCGTAGTTGGAACTGTGTGAAGACGACTCCTCAATGGAGTTTTGTTGGTTCTGTTAGCTCCGTTGGGTGATTTTGGGATTAGGGGCATGTCCGCATTGTGTTTTGGAGGTATGTAGCTTATTTAGGCTTGAAATGGCGAAAGTCGAATATTTGGACATTTTGGCCGGAAGTGGACTTGTTGATATCAGAGTCGTATTCCGATTCCGAATGTTGGAGTATGTCTGTAATGTTGAATATGGCTTGTGTGAAAAATTTAGAATAAATCGGACGTGGTTTGATAGGTTTCTGCATCGGTTATAGAAATTTGAATTTTCAAGTTCATTAAGTTTTAATCGGGGGTGATTCGTGTTGTTAGATTTGTTTGATGTGATTCGAGGGCTCGACTAAGTTCGTATGGTGTTTTAGGACTGGTTAGCATGTTTGGTTGAGGTCCTGGGGGCCTCGGTGTGTTTCAGATGCTTAACGGATTGAAATTTGGACTTAGGGAATTGCTGAGTTTTCTGGCCTTCTTGTGTTTCGCACCAGCGGTGGGGAGATTGTGCGAACTCGCACGTGCGGAAGCAGGAGAGCAGGTGCGGTTTGGTCAACTTGGTCTGTGAGCATATGTGTGAGAAGAGGAGCCACATCTGTGCATCCGTAGATGCACAAGATACAGTGCAGAAGCAGAAGGGTCTGGAGCGTGAGGAATCACATAAGCGGAATATATCCGCAGGAGCGGGCTCGTAGGTGCGGCCCATTGCTCGTAGATATAGACCCATCCTTTTAAGTCATTTCCGCACCTGCGAGAGAAATTTCACAGGTGCGGCATCGCAGGTGCGACAATAGGTCCGCAGATGCGGGATCGCTGTGCAATAAAGATCAAGTTCGAGGGTTTGATTCCCATTTTCAATTTGAGACTTTGAGAGCTCAGTGTGAGGCGATTATTCGAGGTTTCTTCAAGGAGATTGTTGGAGTAAGTGATTCTAACCCGGATTGTACTATATTTCATGAATCTATTTCTATTTACGTCATCTAATTAGGGATTTGAGTTGGAAATTTGGAGGAAAATGGTAGAAACTTCCTTGACTAAAATTATGAGTTTTGAAAGTTGATTTGAGGTCGGATTCGAGTAATTTTTGTATGGTTGGACTCGTGAGTAATTTTTGTGACTTTTACCTGATTCCGAGATGTGGGCCTGGGGAGGCTTTTTGGATCGATTTCCTAATTTCTTGCTTTAGCTTAGATTTCATTAATTGGACTAGGTTCTTATAGATATATTTATGGTATGTAATTGATTTTTGGCTACATTTGGGCCATTCGAAGTCGGATATGTGTGGGAAAAGTATTGTTACCAATTGATTGAGCTTGGTTCGAGGTAAGTGGCTTGTCTAACCTTGTGTGGGGGAAATCCCCTTAGGATTTACTGTTGCTATGATACGTGAGCATCGTGTACACGAGGTGATGAGTGCATACACGAGCTATTTGTTGAAAAACCTGATTTTTACTGAGTAATAGCCTGTTTTCATCTTAATTGAGTATACTAGCATGTGTAGTTATCCTATTAGCCTAGAATAGCATGTCTACGTGTCTTAATTGCTTATCTGAACTCTTTGCAGCATGCTTAGTGGATTCCTGTTTCTTTTCTTGACTTGTACTTAGTCTAAACTATAGATTTTCTTGTTGTAACCGTTATCTTCATTTTGTTTGAGCTGCGTGTTTACTTTGGGACTACGGAATGGTATCCCAGTAGATCCCCCTACATGTTTACTTTTGGGTCTATGGGACGGTATCCCAGGAGATCCCCTGCACATTTACTCTTGAGATAATGAGGCGGTACCTCGAGATTTCTCCCTGTACATTTACTTTTGAGACTACCAGGCAGTACCTCGGGAGTTCTTCCTGTATATTTATTTTGGGACTACGAGACGGTATCTCGGGAGTTTCCCTGCTATTTATGTCACGACCCAAATCGAGGGGTCACGATGGGCACTCGGTACCTTACTCAATAGTGTCCCAACGTAACATATCTTTCTTATCGTACTATAATTGTTAAATGGGCCAAAAGGACCGCCATGAGATAATCAGAATAAAACATAGGGAATACTGGACATAAGATGATCCAACATGATATAGAAACTTATACATGTGATATACGGGCCTATAAGGCCGACATGGTCATTTGTAAATACAAAACATAGGCCGACAAGGCCATGCAAGTATCCATGTACCTGGCATCTATCTACAAGCCTCTAAGAGTACACAAACATCATAAAGGTCGGGACAAGGCCCCGCCATACCAGTCAATACATGTCAAAATCATACTGACCAAATAGGCAACTACGGAGCAAGTGGAGTGCACTAACACCTTTTGCTGAGCTCATAGCCTCAGGAGGACTATCAACCTGTATTTCAGGACCTGTGGGCATGAAACGAAGCATCCCCAGGCAAAAGGGACGTCAGTACAAATAAAGTACCGAGTATGTAAGGAATGAAAAATAGTATATAAAAGACATGAAAGAAATATGGAGTAAAGTACTCAACCTATAAGTTTGAATAGCTCTGTGTATTTGGGTTATTGTGGACCGGCTGACCAAGTCCGCGCACTTCATTCCTGTTGGTGCTACTTATTTTTCGGAGCGGTTAGCCGAGATTTATATCAATGAAATTGTTCGGCTGCATGGTGCTCCAGTTTCCATCATTTCCGACAGAGGTACTCAGTTCACATCGCAGTTTTGGAGGTCCGTACAGAGAGAGTTGGGTACTCAGGTTGAGTTGAGCATAACTTTTCATCCTCAGATGGACGGGCAGCCCGAGCGCACTATTCAGATATTAGAGGATATGTTGTGTGCTTGTGTTACTGATTTCGGGGGTTCATGGGACCAGTTTCTGCCACTCGCGGAGTTTGCATATAATAAGAGTTATCAGTCGAGTATCCATATGGATCCATATGAGGCTTTATACGGGAGGAGGTGTAGATCTCTGGTCGGTTGGTTTGAGCCAGGTGAGGCTAGACTCTTGGGTACAGATTTGGTACAGGATGCGTTAGATAAGGTGAAGTTGATTCAGGAGCAGCTTCGCACGGCGCAGTCTAGATAGAAGAGCTATGCGGACCAGAAGGTCCGGGATGTATCTATCATGGCTGGGGATAAGGTTCTACTAAAGGTGTCACCCATGAAGGGTGTTATGCAGTTTGGGAAGATGGGAAAGTTGAGTCCCCGGTTCATTGGGCCTTTTGAGGTTCTTCAGAGGGTTGGAGAGGTGACTTATAGACTTGCCTTGTCACCTAGCTTGTCGAGTATGCATCCGGTATTTCATGTGTTCCATGCTCCGGAAGTATGTTGGTGACCCGTCTCATGTTTTGGATTTCAGCACGGTTCAGCTCGAGGGTGATATGTCTTATGAGGTGGAGCCAGTAGCCCTTTTGGGTCGTCAGGTCAGAAGGTTGAGGTCTAAGGATATAGCTTCAGTGAAGGTGCAGTGGAGAGAGAAGCCGATAGGGGAGGCCACCTGGGAGACCGAGCGGGAGATGCAGAGTAGATATCCTCACTTATTTGAGACTCCACGTATGTTTCTAGACCCGTTCGAGGACGAACGTTTGTTTAAGAGGGGGAGAATTTAACGACCCAGCCAGTCATTTTGAGAGTTTAACCCCATTTTCCCCATTTCTACTTTATTTTGTGTTGTTTAGATCATTTATGTTGTGTTGGGTCGGTTGGCTCGGGTTCGGAGTAGTTGTGGAGAGAAGTGAGACACTTAGTCTCTTAAGTTGGCTTAATAGTTGGAAAAGTCAACAGGAAGTTGAGTTATAGGTAAACAATCTCGGAATGTGGTTTTGATGTCTCGGATAGATTCTTTAGGTGATTTGGGACTGAGGAGTATGCTCGGAATGCTGTTCGGAGGTCCGGAGTAGAATTAGGCTTGAATTGGCGAAATTGGATTTTTGGTCATTTCCGGTTGGCAGTGGAAAATTAGCTATTGGGGTCGGAATGGAATTTCGAAAGTTGGAACAGGTTCGTACTGTCACTGTGGAGGCGTATGCAAATTTTCAGGTCATTCAGACGCGGTTTGGGTGGTTTCTACATCATTGGCGAAATTTGGATATTTCTAAGTTCTTAGGCTTGAATTCGAGGTTGATTGGTGTTTGGGCGTTGTTTTGAGTGGCTCGAAGGCTCGACTAAGTTTGAATGAGGTTATGGGATGTGTTGGCATGTTTGGTTGAGGTCTCGAGAGCCTCAAGTGTGTTTTGGGTGGTTACTGGACCAATTCTTGGTTTTGAAGGTTGGCAGATTTTGCTGGTGTTCTGTTCTGGTGTTCTTATATGCGATCGCGTGGGTAAGTTCGCGATCGTGTAGGCTTAGTTGGGCAGAGGGGAAAGTTTTTCTATGCGATCGCGTGGGGTAGGCTGCGATCACGTGAGTGAGTGACCTTGGTGCTTTGCGAACGCGTGTGAGGTTCGCATTCGCGTAGAAGATAAGGGAGCGAGAGGCTGAGGCATTTGTTCTGTGCGGTCCCGTGTAGGGGTTGCGATCGCGTGGTGTTAAGTGGAGTCGAAACGCAATCGCGTGGGCTTGTCTGCGATCGTGTAGGGTTAATTAATGGACTGTGTCATTTGTGCTATGCGATCGCGTGGGAGTTGACACGATCGCACTGAAGAAAGTTACCTGGGCAGAATGTTTAAGTTCAAAAATGAGGGTTTTAGGCCATAACTCCATAATTCATTAGAGAGCTCGGGTGAAGACGAAATTGGAGGAGATTTTTAGTAGAGTGATTGGGGTAAGTGTTCTTCACTCATATTTGGTTTAATTCCATGATTTAGTCTTGAATTTCATCATTTAATTTGGGAAATTGGGGTAAAAAATTGGGAGAAAAAAAACTTGAGAAATTTTTTTGGGGATTTGAATGGCCATTTGATATCGGATTTTGATGAATTTGATATAGGTAGACTCGTGAGTGAATAAGGATTCCAGTTTTGTGATTTTTATCGAATTTTGAGACGTGGGCCCGGGGGTCGGGTTTGGCTAATTTCGGGATTTTTGATGTAATTTGATTATTTTCGAGTGTGCATTGTTCCTTTAGCATATATTGATGATATAAATATGGTTTTGGTTAGATTCAGAGCAAATCATAGGGCGAGTCTAGAGGCAAAAGCATCGCGGGTTAGGATTTTGGCCGGTTTGAGGTAAGTAATGATTGTAAATCTTCTCCTGAGGGTATGAAACTCTGGATTTCATATTTTATCACTATCTTGAAGTGGCGCACATGCTAGATGACGAGCGTGTGGCGTGCACCGTTGGGGATTGCGACTTGGTCCGTCTCGTAGCAACTATTAGGTTACGTATTTCGACTGGAAACTATATGATATTTTGTCTTTTATAAGGTATTACCATGTTTTTGGCTGAATGCCGTATTTGGGCCTCGTGCCAAGTTGTTTGGACCCTTAGGGGATTTTACTGCTATTTCCTCACTGTTTGATTTCAAATATGTACTCAGTCATGCTATTTTAAACTGAATTCGAAACTCAGTCTCATTTACACTATTTGATGCACAAAATGATATTTGGGTCGAGCACCCTGTTTTACTGATAGACCGAGTGGCTGGAGAGATTTCTGACTGAGTGAGGTCGGGGGCCTGTGTTTTGAGGATATTATGGGATCGGGCTGCGCGGCGCATCATGTTGTTACTGATTTATGATTATGTGAGGCCGAGGACCTGATTGATTTATGCCATGAGGTGGCTTGATGTTGTTACTGATTCATGATTATGTGAGGTCGAGGGCCTGATTGATTATGCCACGAGATGGCTTGTTATAGCGCTTGGGCTGTAGGAGCCCCTCCGGAGTCTGTACATACCCAGTGAGCGCAGGTACCCTGAGTGAGTGATGTGATGTTGCCCGAGGGGCTGTTCTTGATTCATGTTGTCGCCCGCGGGGCTGATTACAAGTGATTTTGAGGTTGCCCGAGGGGATGGTACTGAGTTATGTTATACCTGAGGGACAGTTTATGATATATGTTTTTTTTGCCCGAGGGGCCGTTTATGACTTTTATCACTTTTACTCTAAATTTCATTGAAGCATTTTGGAAACTGTTGGAAACTTATCTTACGATGAATTTTTACTGAAAAACTTGATTTTAAGCAAGATGATTTGATTTGCACACCGTTTTGAAGGAAAACTGTACTTACTGTGATTTCATGACATGGACTTATATGTTTCTTACTGCTCAGCCTTTATTTACATTATTACCTACTGAGTTGGCGTACTCATATTACTCTTTGCACCTTGTGTGCAGATTCAGGTGCTAGGGCTGACTGAGAGTTGATTACTGTACCAGAGATTTCACGGAGATTAGCAAGGTAGTTGCACGCGTCCGCAGCCTTGCCCTTATCCTTCTTGCTATTGTAGTATTTATGTTTCTTTCCAAACCTGTATTACCCTTAGATGCTCATGACTAGTGACTCCGGGATTTTGGGTTGTATTTATTATTCGGTACATCATAGTCTGTTTTAAAATGCTTAAATGAAATTTTTATGAGGTTTCAGTTTAGAAATGATATAAATGAAATATTCCTTATGTGTTGATTATTGATTTGGCTGGCCTATTATCGTGATAGGCGCCATCACGGCCGAAGTAGTTTTAGGGTCGTGACAAAACTTCTGGTTTACTATGGCATAAACTTTTGCATTAGTAAACTTCTAGTTTACTGTGATACATGATATAATACAAATTGAAGAATAAGGCCGGTAAATTCTCACATACATATTATTACTTCCTATGATTGTGGAAACATGAAGATTTTCAATCTTCCAGTCATTTGCAGTCTTAATATGATAATCATTTGTATTAGTACACTTCAGGTTTACTACAACATATGTTTGACCATAATCATATAGTATGAATGAAATATTTGTATATAAGCTCTTCGAGAGCCTTCGTTTATTATCCACAATCTAATATTTATCAAACACTACTGGTGTCATGTGTTTTCTAGACAAACAGTTAACTCTTCAGGAGTTATTGATACATTTTGTAATATCAAATATTGCTCAGACACTTCTGGTATCATGAGAGAAAATCATAACCAAATAAACAATATAAAATAATTGCTTAAGCACAAGAAAACACCCTCTTCGTAATATTTTCCTACTTCAGGAGGAATTTTCAATTGTGTTACTTCTTCAGGAGCAAATTTAAAATACAAAATATTGATTATATATCCCCTCTTCTGGAGGTGAATTGTAATATATTTACATCAAAAGCGCGTTCATATTTACGAGCTTATTAATATTGTCACATTCACTTTAGGGAATGAATTAATATTCAGCAAAAGTTCTCATACTTCTGGAATGGAACATAATTATCTGAACATGCATTAATCGCACCAAATTGTGTGATGACTTAGAACCTCTTTTAAGATAATGCTACTTCAGGAGCAAATCGAAGCATGCAAGTAATATAGAGAAATTTTTTCTAACTTATCATCAATTGTAACCATAGAAAACCTAAATTATCACTTCTGGTGGTCATATGCATATACTACTTCTGGTGGTTAACAAAATTTAGTTACAATGAGATATATGCAACATAACCACTTCTGGTGGTTGTATGTTTCTTGCAAACTCTGCTAGAGTTTAAGTTGATCTAATAATGTTATCCACTTTGTAATTCTTTATTAAGATAATTAGGATAAAAACAAATACCAAAATAGGTACTGTATACGTAACATATAACCAAGCAAGCGATGATAAACATATTAATCCAAAAATAAGCAAAAGACTCAAATTACTTTACACAAATTTGGCCACTCCAGATGTAGTGATATCCACATCACTACCGCCGAGAAGAAAAGCTCGCCACCTCAAGGATACAATCTGCCTTATGATGCTTGGAATGAACAATATCTAACCACAGACGTAAGAGCGTCTCCTTAAATCGAAGATGAACACTGAAATAGAAATCAAATTCGAAGTAAGTGCTCAAAATGACAGAGTCTCGTGCTGATAACGTGTTATAAAATAAGGACTGTAAAGTAAATAAACCAAAGACAAGTATAGAAACAGAGAGTGATATATTATTGAACTTTCAAACTCATCTTCATAATGAAATGAATCTCCTCTGTTTATAGAAGAAAGGAAGCTGTTGTGTAAGCTACTTGTAAGCTGCTACGCAACCTGCTGTGTAAGCTGCTACTGCAAGCTGCTACTGCAAGCTGCTATGTAAGCTGCTTGTAAGTTGCTTGTAAGCTGTTACTGCAAGCTGCTGTGTAAGCTGCTACTGCAAGCTGTTGTGCAAGCTGCTTGTAAGTTGCTTGTAAGCTGCTACTGCACCAGATATAAATAATATTCTACCAGGAGTATTTATCTATAACGGGGTACCGAAATGATAAGCTTCTTCAGGAGGCTTATTTTCAATAGAGTACCAAATAGATAAACATATTTACGGCGGAGTCCCATATGAATTAGCTTTTTCAAAAAGCTTATTTATAACGGAGTAGTAACCTAACATTCATAATATAATATAATATATATTTATAATATATTATTATTATTATTATTATTTAATATTTAATTGTAATCAGTTTCAGTGAAGGAGAAAAACAAAAGAATGACAAAACAAGAGTCATTCTTTGTCACAATAGATTCAAACCTTCTCTCCCTAAAATGTACTGTACTTTCTCTCTCTCCATACAAGAAGATTATAATCTATCTGTTCCTTTTGAATTCACCTTTATGTAGTTTCGAAGCAAAAAAGCAAACCTACTATAAAGAAACCCTAACAAATTCAGATCACCGACGCTGAAAATCTAATCGGAAAAGCATCCAAATGGGGCAGCAGAAGGCGCTGATCTACGCATTTGTGGCACGTGGCAATGTATTACTGGCTGAATATACTGATTTCAGCGGCAACTTTAACTCCATAGCCTTTCAGTGCTTACAGAAACTTCCTGCTTCCAATAACAAGTTCACTTATAACTGTGATGGCCATACCTTCAATTACCTCGTCGATAATGGCTTCAGTGAGTCTTAAACATCTTTTTTTATTGTAGAATTTCAGTAGTTTCCATGGATTTTTGCTGTGAATTTAGTTTAAATTAAATGGATCGAAGAAAGTACTTGCTAGTTGTAGTTTTTTTTTAATTGAAATATCTGCAGTGGAATAGTCAGGGCCAGGGCCAACCTTACAGGTTCAACAAAACTAGTAGCATTAGTTCAAACTCTGTCTTTGTGTTTTTGAAATTCACTTAATATGCATAATAATCTATCCAGTACCTAGTAAGCAAAAACTGTTGTGGCTCAGAACCCATAAATTTAAAATCCGGGATCCGCGCCTTCGAGAATAGTCGAGGGGCGCGCTAGCTAGCCTTGGCACCACCGTCATTAAAAAAAAATTAGTATTAGATTTGGCGGTTGATTCGTGTTTATGATCTTCTGATTGGAGATGTAAAGAGATAATTAAATTAATAAACGCATTTTGATTGTTGGGTTTAACTTAAGTTTAACTTCCAGTTTCTCTATGTGTTTATGTGGTGATAGATATAGAATCTCCTTGATTTTTTAGGTGATATTTATTTGGAATATTAAGGAAGACGTGGCTTGGGAGGTGGGCTTTTGTCTGTAAATTGTTTGCAGTCCACATGATCCTCTTGTCTAAAAGTTGTATTTCTAGTTTTATTAACATGAACTCGTTATTTTCCTTTCGATGTCATTGTAAAGTTTTGTGATGAGTTGAGATCGTTATATGAAATGATAGATTACAGGAATAATTCTTGCTTCATTTCTTTTCTCTCTATGTGTAGTTTTCGGTGGGTTGAAAATATTAATAATCAAATCTCTATCGTGTATGCTATTAATTAGTTTATTCATAACTAAGCTACACAAGTATGAGCAGATTCTAAGCCCGCAATCACTGGAAACTCCTGTGTATCTCTTCCCATTATTCTCATACTTGTGACTGCCACTTTGTACAAATACTTTTTATGACATTTATATATTTGATATGAATTCATCTTAAGCACTTGTTTGAAGTACTTTTTTTGGTTCATTATGATATTCTTTCTTTAGGAAAATGAATATCACGTGGAGATCCTTCTTTTTTCTCACTTTGAATATTCGCAGCCTTTTAGCAAAAGTATAGTTGTCACGATCCAAAACCACCAACTGGCCGTGGTGGCGCCTAACAAACTTGCTAGGCAAGCCGAACATAACAGTAACAAATCATAATAACAAAAATGATACAAGTCTAAAGTGTCAACATAACATAATAACGCCAATACATGATAAATCCCCCAGAACTGGTAAATACAGATTTGTGAGTTTTAAAATGGGAATACAAGTCTGAAATGCCAATAACAATATTGCCCGAATAAAAGACAATAATACAAAATGAAAAGAGATGCCAAGGCTGCGGTCGAGATGCAGTTCTACCTCGTCTCTCCAAAGCTAATTCCGCAACAAGTCTCAGCTACTGATGGCTCGGCCCAACACCTAGATCTGTACAATTAAGTGCAGAGTGTAGTATGAATACAACCGACCCCATGTACTCAACAAGTATCATAACTAACGTCGGCGAAGAAATAGAAACAAGAATTACAAATGATACTTGCTAATCGCCTGTACAATTGATAAGATCCAACAAGTACATAACTATAATATGATCAAGTTATAAATCACAGATAAAATCCACCTTGGTGCACACAATAACTTAAAGTACTCTGCTCAGTCAACGATCCAACATATAAAGAAGATATGCAACAAATCAAGTAAACAACCAAGATGAAATGCAATAACCAAATCAAACACTGACTAGACTTTCCCCGGTATCTCAATAACCGAACTAAACCACTGATCAGTTTTTCTCAAACCGCATGTACACCATCAAGAAGGCACATGAGAGGGTGACCCTAGGGATGGATCCATATCCATACGCTGCACGGCGTAGTCGCGTGTAATAATCATAATCCCCGGAGTGGCCACATGCTCATTATCACAATCCGCCCGGGTGGTCACAGACTCAATATCACAATCCGCTTGGCGTGGTCACAAGCTCAGTAACACAATCTGCCGGACATGGTCACAGGCTCAATAATACAATCCGCACAACGTGGTCACGTGCTATTAGTCGAAACCATATCACACAGAAAGCAGATATACAGGAATACATGTACATGATCAATGAACACCAATTTCATACTTCTGGACTGGTATACGTGACATGCTAAAGTGTATGCATGTGCAAAGTGTGCTATCATAGCTCAAATCAGGTAATACATCACAAAAGTAGCAGTTATCAGATTCAATCAGGAGATTAACCTGTATGCGACCTCAAACATGGTACAATCAGTTCACAACAGGGGTACAAGTATAAGAACCATCACAACATGAAACTTAGCAATCAATTCAAGGTATATCATAGCCTAAACACTACCCTGAGCATGAATAACTATCCCAGTGCACGCACATGGGCTCAACCCCACACATGTGCGCCACCTATAACACATAGCTATCACAAATAATCCAGGCAACTAGTGCATCAACCAATTTTAGGTAAGATACTTACCTCAAGCAAGCCAAATCAATCCTCTAATAAGCCCTTCTCGCGTGAATCAACCTCCGGATAACCCGAATTTAGCCAAAATAAATCATCAATAAAAGCCACAGGAAACGATTCCAAAAGATAAAGCTAAGATCTTTAATCAAAATCAAAAAGTCAACCCAAAAAGTCAGCCCCGGCCCACACCCCGGAACCCGACCAAACTAACAAATTCCGAACACCCATTCCGATATGAGTCAAAATATATGTGTTTCATCCAAATCTGACCTCAAATCAACCCTCTCAATTTATACTTTAGGAAAGTTTTTACTAAAATCCCTAATTTCCTCACTTTAATTTACCAATTAAATGCTAAAATCAAGGTTGGAATCATGAACAAATCCGAGTAAAAAACACTTACCCCAATCCAAATCGTGAAAATACCCTCCAAAATCGCCCAAATCCGAGCTCCACAACTCAAAATATGTTAAAAATGACTAAAACCCTCGAAAATAGAGTACTTATGGTCTGCCCAGGCATACCCTTCGCGATCGCAGGACCAACTTCGCGATTGCGAAGCACAACCAACACTGTCCTCGAAAAAGGTCTACGTGAACACGAGGCACTGGTCGCGAACGCGATGCACAACAGCCCTGAGCCTACGCGAACGCGATCCTCCTCCCACGATCATGAAGGCTAAAATGCCTGACGCCCCAACATGCCTCCCTTCTACGCGAACGCGACACCAAACACGCAACCGCGAAGGCCACAACCTTCCCAAGCTTCGCGAACGCGATCACATCTTCGTGAACACGAAGAACAAACTCATCTGCTATCAGAAGACCCTCCGTGAACGCGACAACTTTTTCATGATCGCGAAGAAGGAAACCAGAACTCAGAATCCGCAGTTCCAAAACATGAAGAAATGGTCCGAAACTCATCTGAAACACACCCGAGGCCTCGGGGACCCCGTCCAATCACACCAACCAATCCCAAAACATAACTCGGACCTACTCGAGGCCTCAAATCACACCAAACAACATCAAAACCACGAAGCGCACCTCAATTCAAGCCTAAGGAACTAATCCAACTTCCAAATTCAAAACTTACGCCGAACAAGCCTAAACAGCTCGGAATGACCTCAAATTTTGCATGCAAGTCCCAAATGACATAATGGACCTATTCCAACTCCCGGAACCAAAATCCGAACCCAATATCATCAAAGTCAGCTCTCGGTCAAACCTATCAACCTTCCAAACCCTTAACTTTTCAACCTTTGCCAAAAAGCACTAAATCAACCTACAGACCTACAAATCCACATCCGGACATCTGCCTAAGTCAAATCACCATATGAAACTATTAGAACCATCAAAACTCCATTCCGGAGTCGTCTACACAAAAGTCAAACCCTTGTCGACTTTTACAACTTAAGCCTCCAATCTTGGGACTAAGTGTCCCAATGCACTCCAAAACCTCCCCTAAACCAAACCAACCACACCGACAAGTCACGTAACCACAAATACACATATGTAAAGCATCAAATGGAGAAAACAGGGTTGAAATACTCGAAACGACCGGCCGGGTCGTTACAATAGCCTCTATTCTCTTCCATAATTTAATGTTGCTAGCTTTATGTTCTATCACTCTTTCTCAAAGTTTTATCACATGGCTCATAAATTTAATACTGCAATAGTTCTCAATTTCGCATTACATTGAATATATGCATTGCTCTTATAAGTTGAAGCAACATACTCTTTCTCACTCATTTGGCATCTCCACTCCTTAGTATAACATTCAGTAGCTTGCTTAGCCATACTAACCTAACCAAGGCATTTCCAAACCTCTGTAGGAATCCAACGTTACCACAAGCTTTTCTAATTCTTGTGTTGTTCATGACATCCTTTACTTTGTTAAACTTAATTCTATGATTGTAGCATGTTATGAATGTTTGCAGATCTCTAAAGTTACCTTCGTTATTCTGATGAGCAGTTAATTGCAATGGATCCATCTATGTTTGATCTACTCTCTTCTTTCAAAACTTTCTGGGAATCATTTTTATTATGCTTAACTTGGTTAGGTATTACCTCTCTTCTTTCTCAAGCATGCTAGATGTACATTTCTTTCTCCTCTGTCTACATGCCTAACTTTTGATACACCCCATTCAAGGCTTCATTTGGCCTTTGTTTTTGGCCTGCTTAGCTCTTTATTTTCTGATGCTGTTTAAAGGCTTTTGACAGCTTTCTATGTCGTTCTCTTTTTTCTCTAGTAGCTCTTCACAGTTCACACCCTCTTATCCCACCACCATGAGCCTCCTTATCCCACCACCACGATTCCTAGTCTAAGTCCTAAGCTTTTAGACACACCTAAAACTTCAAGTACTACTTTGTTAATGCAACTTATTATTTCCTTCCAAATTTTTTTTTCTGCGTTAGCTTGATAGCTTCTAAGTCCTATTCTCTGATAACTTTATGCTATTTTTGGTTTTACCTTTTAGTTTAAACCACTGAATTGTTGGTTTCATGTAGCCATTCTCTTTTTGGCTCAACTCTTTCATTCATTGAGGACCACTAGCCTATGTTGGAAGGTTAAATCTTCTCGGTGTCATGACCTTCCAGTCCTTATCTGTTTCCAGTCAGTCTTTGTGCTAAAAATTGGATCAAGTGTGATTCCCTTTTCCAGAGTAGGTGTTAGCTAAAACGAAATTGTATGTTAAGGAAAACTCTACAATAATCTTTCTTTCTTCATTCCTGGTGCTATAACCATATCTAATGTATTTGATCGAGATTAACATTACATCTGCCCAAATGCCTTTCGAAATTTCTCCCAACAAAGATTTGTTGTTCATTTTGGACCTTCTGGATCAAAGTATCTATACATTTCAAAATTTTTAGTTTTAAATTTTCTTATCTCATCCTATTTGTGAAGTATAGAGCCTATAGACATTAATGATGTTGATTGTCTTCTTTGTTGCATTACTAGTCTTAATGAGAGAATTCTATCACCAATCCTCTTTACTTCAACAATTTTATCCTTATTCTAGTTCTGCTAGTACTATGTCTTTCCGGTTCATGCTTTTATCTACTCCACATTACCACAATATATATAGCTCATGTTGCCAGTATCTCTAGTTTTTCCCTTATTCACTATGTCTCTTGTAGATGGGCAATATCAACTCATGCTCTCTTTAAATTATCTGTTACTCCCTCTGTTCTAGTTTATGTGACCTTATTTTCTTTATAATCCGTTCCAAAAAGAATAACCTCTTGCTAAATTTGGAAAAAATATAACTTAAAAATTTGATTTTACTCACCGAGTTTGAAGGGTAGAGGCGCGGGCCCATTATCCACCGAGGTTCGAAGGTTGCGGTTGGTCCAAAGGATCGGCCCCAGACGGATTTCTCGGTTATCAAAAAAAATAAAATTCGATTTTACTCTTAATGATAAGCTTTTATAGCAACACCAACGATATGGCATGGTTAAGACCACAAGTTTTAAAAGTCTTATAACCACACTCATGTAATGACATTTTAAGGCCACAAGTTTAGAAAGTCTTCCGTTGTTTGTTAAACTCAGTGCGCAGTCAAATAAGTTCACATAAGTTGAAACGGAGTCAGTAATTCTATTGATTTTTTGATCAGTG
Organism: Nicotiana paniculata; assembly: GCA_005239505.1. Lineage (NCBI taxonomy): Eukaryota > Viridiplantae > Streptophyta > Magnoliopsida > Solanales > Solanaceae > Nicotiana > Nicotiana paniculata. Next base: position 48,962 of record MDKI01011484.1, on the reverse strand, counting down.
AGCTCATGTTCAAATTATCTGTTTGAATTTGTCTCTCTTAGGCAAACTTCTGCTTACTCCCACATGCCAAATGATTGTGGGAACCCTTTCCGGCCTAGCATTACTCGAATAAGTAATTTTCACCCATTCACTGTGTGAGAATCTGTTTTCTTTAACTCACTCTCATTCATGTAGTGTTATGATGAACTCTCTTGCTCATTTAAGGCTATACCTTGCTGCTGATGTAGCATGTGCGCATGCAGACATCTCACAACAATTTCAATGTTTAGATAATTCATCATGTTAGACTATTTCTATACTTGTTTTCAATTTTCCGTAATCTTTTTATTTTATCTGGGGTTTAATACTACTAACAAAATTAAAATGGATCGTGTTTCCTTTTCCCATTTAAATTTGTTTCCGTCAAAATTATCCCGGTTTATGTTATTGGATGGAGTAAAAGATGAGTTGTGATTGTCAAGTTTCTTCAATTTTCCATTACCCTCCCAATACATCTAGTTCTATGTGATATCATTGGTTTCTTTTTCTATCTTCCACATACTATTTCCTACCCCTCTGAGATGATGTCAGAGGGAAATTCAGAAGGTGGTTGTATTTCTGATTTTCAGACAAAGTTTACAATCTTAATTAGCTTCTTTTAGGCGGTGATGTGGGACTATTGAAGATCTGTTTGAATTACTTCTTAGCAAATGAAAAAAAAGGGGTTTCAAAGTAAAAGAATTAAGTTAGCATTTGAGAGAAGGTTTCGAGATGCATCAAAATGACTTCTCACCTGTTCTCTTTTTCGTTTTGTGAATAAATAAGTTGCAGGAGAAGCATGACTTTCACCTTTTAATGTTCTGCTGATTGAACGTGGTTTATGTAATTTCAATTTTAAGAGCTACTGCATCTTGCTATTTCCCGTTTGAAAGTTAGAATATATATTGCAAGAAGAATCTGAGTATTGTTCTTTAGAGTTGCTTATAATTCTGCTTTTCTTTTTCACTTTTAAAGCATACCCTATTTCAGCAGCTAGCTGATTAGAGTGCTTACCTCTGTAAGTTTATGTTTCGTCTTACAGCATACTGTGTGGTTGCTGAAGAGTCTGTTGGAAGCCAAGTTCCAATTGCCTTTCTGGAGCGTGTTAAGGATGACTTTGTGTCAAAATATGGTGGTGGGAAGGCTGCAACTGCTACTCCTAATAGCCTTAACAAGGAATTCGGGTATTTGAATTTAAATATTCACTTAAGTAATATACAGTGACAGTTTCAGTTAGGTATGATATTTCCTTTTTTTTTTTGTACAGACCTAAATTAAAGGAGCATATGCACTATTGCGCTGGCCATCCTGAGGAGATAAGTAAACTAGCCAAGGTGAAAGCCCAGGTTTCGGAAGTTAAGGGTGTTATGATGGAAAACATTGAGAAGGTACGAGTGTCTAGCCTGGCTGACATATTGACTGAAATGGATGTCTGACATTGACTGCCAGTTCTTTTTGTTTTGTTATTCCTACTAATACAAATAAATCATCCATGCAATCAATGGGACATTGTATTTGCTGAGGTTCCTTTTAGGTGTATACTTCTATGATGGAGTAAGAAACCTAATTTTTGGTTTTAACTGGATCAGCCTGAGAATACTAGCTTTTGAGCTGTATGGTGAACAGAGGTGGACCTTTTAGCTCTCCTGAAGCTGTTATGTACAGTTTTTCATTTTTATATTTGCCTGGCCTGCAAAAAATGGGGAGACAGGTTATAGGGAAGGGCTTTTCCCCCCAAATTAACAGAGAGGGGAACAGAAAAAAAGTAATATTAGAGGAAAAGATATTAAAGATAAGGTTCGACATCTTCCCTTTCATCTGTTTGAATAGCTCTAACAACTCAATATATGGGGTATGATGAGTTACGTTGGATCGCACTGGAAATAGTTTCTCTTGGCCAGTTCGTAAATCTCCTTTTTTTGAGAGAGGCAAGGAAGTCTTGTGACAGTTGATGGTGCCTCTTAACATCATTCATCTATTATTTGTGTTGGGTGTCCGAATAAAGTCTCGTTGGAAGTTGACAAAAGAATTACATATAGGCTGTAGGATTCTCTTATGCCTCATTTGTTTTTTTTTAATATTAAGATGTCTGAATCTGAATACACATCTGAATATCAATATGTGTATTAAGATTAAGACATCTAAATCTGAAGATGTGTATTAAGATCTGAATACTAAATGATTAAGACTGTTTGATTTTTAATATCTGAACGTATAAAATTTATCTTTATTTGAAAATTAATAAACATAAAATTCAAATGAAATACTAATTAATCTAATGTTCTATCAATAAAGTATATAATTTTTTAAAAATATAGTAGTTGCTGGGGGTGATGGCTAACGGCGGTGGTTGTGAATGCCGACTAGAGGTGGTAGTTGGTAGTAGGTTTGGTTGATGGTGGTGGTTCAGGGTAGTAGCTAGTGGTGATTAATAGTGGTGGCGACTATGATTGGGGATGATGGTGCTGAGTGGTAATAGTTAATAATGACGGGTGGTGGCGGTGGTAGTTGTGATTGAGGAAGGTGGAGGTGGATGGTGGTAGTTTATAATGATAGGTAGTGCCGGTTATGATTGTTGATGGTGATGGAGTGATTAGTTGCGGTAGTTGAGGTGGATGAGTGTTTTTGGTTGATAATGATGGTGGTGCAGGTGGTGGTAGTCGATTATGGTAGCGGCTATGATTGAGGATGATGGTGGTAATGGTGCTCGAGTATGATGGTGGTGGCAGTGACATGGTGGTAGTTGATAATGGTAGGCGGCGACAATTAATAATGAATATAGATAATAGCATCTTAATGAAATTAAGTCTCTGTTATGGTTCTTAATCATATAGACCTATTCAGACCCATTAAGTGGTTGTAAAGTAAAAAAAAACACACACACTTAGGGGTCGTTTGGTAGGAGGTATAAGAATAGTGCTGAATAGAGTGTATTAGTAATGCTGGTATTAGTAATGCTGGCATTAGTTATGCTTGCATTAGTTATGCTGAGATTATTTTTTATCCACTATTTGGTTTGGTGTATTAAAGCATTGCATAATTTTTTTAAAATTGGGTGTTTACAAAAGTACCCTCCATAATTTTTAACTTTAGCTATAAAAATTAACTTTATAAATAACAGAACAAGAAAGGTTGAGGCTCTTTTAAGTGATCCATTACCTATATGGATCAGTACAAAAATAATAATGCAAAAAAAATAATAACCACTCTTGGGCTACATTCTGTGCATAATAACCACTTGTTTGGAACAATAACATGGTCTGTCACATGGAATTCCCATTATTTACACAAATCATGTAATAGTAAAACTTTTCATTACTGAATTGAAGTTGGTGGCCTCTTGCTCTTTGACTTCCAACCTCCTCAAGCAAACAAGAATGTATAACTCTAAAATGGAGCAGTTTGCATCAACAAATTGAGAATCATGTTGTTTTCAGTGATTTATTCTTGGCGGTGGCCAAGTTGTGGAGAGAAATTCATCACTTCTTTCGTCACAAACAACTTATCAGATTATAGAAAAATTACCAATGAAAAGTAAGATTGGAGAGAAACAAAAGAGAAATTAAAGAACTGTCATAACAGCTTTACATAATTACATCATAGAATCTCAAAGTTAAACGACTACAAAGAGCTTGAAGAACTACCATAGCAGCTATATAATTGCATATGCATTTAACATTTACACTGGAGTTGAGCTATTTAATAAACATTAGTTACACAAAATATCTTGCATCCTTCTGCCCACACCAATAACCAGAGGTATCAAAAAATGGCACTATCGTCAAACTTTGAAGTTGTTAGCCAAGCAAAAAACTATCAGCCACTACTTATATCCACAAGTTTACCATTCTTTTAAAGTTTATCATTGACGAGCATCGACATCATTGTATGGCGCTCAAATTCACCCATACGTAAAAACAATTCCATCTTTTTGTCATCATCACAGAGAATCATTGAAGCTTTGATACGTTGCTCTATGGTGTACTACTCAAATACGGGAGATTCAAGGATAGAATATATCTGGCCACGAACATTGGATCGGTCACGATCCCCAATCTTTTCAATCAAGGCACCCATTCTTTTGTCTTGACTTTCAGTAAAGTATTTCATAATTTCCATCGTACCTTTGAGAAATGTCTCATTATCATCCTCTACTATTTTTTTTCTTTTCTTGCTTTTCTCTTTTTCGTTTACATTACAAGAGGACCTTTTATCATACGCACCTTGTTTATGAGTTTGTTGGGATCCAGAATATTCATTTTCAGATGCTCCGGCACTAGGTCCAGTGGCATTTTCAGCTCCAGTAAATGCACTAGGTCCAGTGACATTTTCAGCTCCAGGAAATGAACTAGGTTTAGTGGCATTTTCAGCTTCAGTAAATGCACTATATCCAGTGGCATTTTCAGCTTCTCCAGTAAATACTTTAGGGCTATGATAAGCATCAGCTTCATCGTCTTCATCAATATCGATAGGAAATCCCAAACTCATATCATTACAAACTTTTGGAGCTTGACTCTTTTGAATTTCCTCAGAAGCATCTAGCGGTCCTTTTGCGAACTCTCTGGTTTCTCTATCCTTGCCAAAAATTTCCTCCCAATCGTCAAACATCGGCCATTTCTTAGTATTCATATTTTTGGCTAGTGGATCAATCTAGAAAATAATTAAAAAAATATAGCAATGTCATATTAGAAAAATACATATATGACGTAACGAAATTGTAATAATTTTAAGCAAAGTATTAGTTACCTTTATAAAGTCATCCCAAAATTTTGGATTGTCAACTATTATAGCTCCATCACTATATTGAAATCCCAAACCACTTCGATTTTTTAGCGAAGCTATACTTCCATAACATCTCTTCCAATATCTTATTTTATTTTTGATATGTGGATCACCTTTCAATCCACTTTTAGGATGTTGTTTGCGTATGTAGTGCTCTAACTCCATCAAGTGCCCCGGCCTAAAGGTTCCATTATCAGCTCTCCAACCCTTAACACACAACTCTTTCAACCCATCTAAAAGAGTGTTCTTCTTCTGGAATCCACATCCTTCGTGTTGAAGGTGTTGAGTTGCTTGATTTTTTTGACACCTTGTTTGAAGATGTTTGACTATTCATTTTGCCTGTAAAATCTTGTGAAATACATTACCAAGAAAATCAGGAAGAAGAACAAAACACTATAATAGCTTTAGAAAGATTTCAATATATCAGAGATGCATTTCTATATTAATACACTTTACAACGATAGAACAATGAGCAATTAAGCTCACAAACGTCAACTGATTCAACTAGTCTTCATTATAGATTAAAACATACAACATCAAGAGATGTAGAAAGTACATAAGGATGTGCAATTAAGCTCACAAAAAATTAGAAGTGTCTAGCACCTATACAATTTATACTATGCCAATTCAAATCGAAAAAGTTTTATATAGCTAACAGGTTGTATTTTAGACCAATAAGCACTATACAGTGAAGTAGCACATGCCCAATGCTCTCAACTTCCATTTGAAACAGATAATTTTTTTTGTGACAATTGATCAATTGTTAGATTTTGCGTTCCACATTGGTTGAGCCAACTCATCCCTCCAAGTGGTCCGCTCCTCGGACAATTCAACAACATCAATGTTTTCGTGTTAATACTCCATTTGTTCTTCCATATCAATGTCTAAGGGATCCACTGATAAGAGCAGCAAGTATAATTAACTACGAAATAAATTTGGAAAAGGGAAAATAACCAATCAATAAATTTGGGAAAGGCAAAATAACCAATCAATAGGCGAACAAAATTTATGTGGAAACCTCTTCAAGCGAAGAATAAAAACCAACAGGACTTCTGGCCCATTAAAAACTCTACCACATTAGAAAGGAGTTATAAAAGTCCTCCAAAATGGTCATACAATACCACCCTTCTTCTTCAGTAAAGTCGAGCCCAACTATTATATTGATTACGCCAAACGTAGCTTTAGAGGCTCTTACTAGATAGAGCGGGAGAATAGAAGTCATCAGTGTCAAACAAGGAGAAACAATAGCAAAACAAGTCAGGAACGCGAAAAAATACCTAAAATTGAGCTATTGTTTGCCAACTCAAACTCTGCAACTACAGACATCAAAAACGCTATCTCCACCATTCAAATCAAAGTATAGGAGGTTAGTAAAAAATTTCAGCTCGATTCAATGGTAAAATGAAGCTGGAAATCAGTTTCGAATTGGTCGTGCAGATATTTTGCAGCAAAGAGAAAACTATCTTTCTCCACTCTTTTACCTAAAGAATGATTGCTCTTCTTTTCAAATATCTCTCTTAAGATCAAACCTAAAATTAGGTCTTTTAAAAGTGATTTAAAACAGAAGTATGTCATAAAGAAGATGTCTTTGTCCAAAACAATTTTTTTATTCACATGGAAAGGAAAAGTTCAAAATTCTTTATGTCAAGCGTATCTTTGGGTTGATTTGGTCGAACAAATTGGTATTAGAGGAAGGTTGTAGTAATGTATTGCCGTATAAATGTTATAAAAACATAGCTTATTGCTGTTGTTGAGGCTTGCAAAGAGTTACTATTGATGAAGAGATCTTTTTGGGGAGCTTTTGCCTAAGGGAAAGATGTATGCCCTATTGTGATAGTCGAAGTAAATTTATTCAAGGTGCAATTAACTTTGACAAGAACTTTACACTACATTGTAGGCCTAAACATATTAATGTGAGATACCATTGGATTACAGATGTGGTGGATTGGAAATAGCTTGAATATTAGCAGATTCACACAGATGACAATGGTTTTGACATGTTGACTATGCCTTTGCCAAAAATGAAGCTTGAAGCTTGTGATTTGATCAACAAAATGGCGGTTCGTCCACATATTCGAGAGGGAAAAACTGTTGAGTTTTACCCTTCCTATGTGACTAAAAGATTGTTTTGGATCAAGCCCATCTTTCTATGGCCCATTAGTGTTTTAAATCGTTGGCCTAACTTTAGGTCTGATCTTAAAAGAGATTTGAAAAGATCAGCCGTTTGCGAGAAAGAGTGCAGTAAAATAGTTTCTTCTCTTGCGGCAGAATTTTCATGCAATCAACTTGATTGTAATTGCGTTTCTCGATTCATTCACAGTTGGATCAAGTAAAGAGTGTAGAAAAATAGTTTCTTCTCTTGCTGCAGAATTTCCATGCAATCAACTTGCTTGTAATTCCGTTTCTCGATTCATTCACTGTTGGATCAAGCTGACATATTTACCGGGAGTATCTTAGATCCAGTTGTTGATTTTTTCCCATTCTTCACTTGAGCGTATTTGCTAATTTTGAGCAGTTGATTGTGTTTGGAGTTGCTGCAAATTTTGAGCCACGACTTGTTGGTGTTTTCTTATTCTTCACTTATTTTGTTATTGCTATTATTTCTTTTTGTTTGGCACTGATGTCGACCATCTTGGAGTATGATGTCGACCATCTTGGAGTATTTTGTATCTCTCTATTGATATAGTCGAACTTTTCATGGACAGGAGATTTGTTGGTTTTTACTTTTCGCTATTACAAGTTTTATGACATATATTTTTTGGTGTCTCGTGCGATTGATTGTTGTACTTTTTCCATATTCATTTTGTTGTTCATTATATTTGTTCACATGTTTGAGTTTTGCTTGTTCCTAAGGCAGCCTGGTGCACAAAGCATCCCGCATTCACGCAGGGTCAGGGGAAGAGCCGCATCCTAAGGAGTGTGATGTAGACAAACTACCCTAACACAAGCACTAGTGGCTGCTTCCACGCCTCGAATCCGTGACCTATAGTTTTGCTTGTTCCTCTTGGTTCAAATAGATTGGGAAGACTTTGACCGAGTGTTTATTCTGTTGTGCCCTTTACTTAGCATTGTTTTAGTGTTTTCTCTTCTTAGTAGACAAGTATCAAAGCCGAAGATTCGGTTGGACTTGGAGATGACAGAGGGTAGAAATTCTCCTAAGCGGTTTCCCTTGAGTAGAACGAGCTAGTTACTTGTTGTGTCCGTCTATGGACTAGTTGCCATTATCCATAGTCTGGTGACACACAAGGAGAAGCATGTTGGCCTTGGTGGTCATAAATATACTGTGATGCTGTGGATAGCATGCAATGAATGTTTAGGTAAGCCCATGAATGTTGGTGATGGACCATATAGTACTTAGTTTGAGGGTGAATTGTTAGGTGTACGAATAAAATTTCACATTGGACGTTGATAAGGAAAAAAAAGAAGTTACATTGAATGTATTGGGATACTCTTAATGATGCGAGGTCTTTTGTGAAAAACTTGGTGAACTTGGATCAAATCGGATAGCATCAGTCCGTGTTAAGAGTGTCTTTGGAGCGGTTTAGCCCAACAAGTTGATAGGTTGATGGTTAATGTTCATAAGATGTAGTCCATTTGCAATTTATAACCTAATGATCATTCAGGAGTTCAACCATTTGGGGCCAGTTTACATTCTAAACAGGATATCTTTTATAATCCCCTCCCCCTCCCCTTAGATAAATATTTATTTTGTTCCCTTTTTTGTCCCTCCCAGAAAAATTATACCCACATGCAATCTATATCATTTCTAAAGTTGCATATTTACAAAAATTAAACTTTTATTCTACTATCTTTCCTTGATGTTTTCAACTGGTTACTATTTTTTCACACGTCTCCATTATCTTCCATATAGTATCTCTTTCCAACCCGATTTAATAACCGACTATCATTTTGTATATAGCAAGATTGGATCAAGTTAAGTGGGATGGAGGAATAGTTTTACTCTTTGGAAATCATCTACATTATTCTAATTGATGAGGAGGATGTCAGAAAGCATGAGTTTGAGAGGTTCATTATATTTGAGTTAGAGATATGCCCAATGTACTTGCCTACCGAAAAGCAAATGGAAGATATCAAAGTAGTGGGAAGTTAAGTTATTTATGTCTGTTGGAAAATCAATTTTTGATAAAACTGTTCTACTGGAAAATCAATATTTTGATAGAACTGTTCTATTGGAATATATATTTGCCGTCACATAATGATATTACTCTACGTAAGATAGGTCAAACGTATAAGAGGAACTCTGCAGGTGGAAGAATATAATTCACGATTCAATAAATACCATGTCAAGAATGACCGATATCAACTACTATTCTTTTTCTCTTCTCAATCTTGATCTTTTATTTTCTTTTTATGTATTCCATTCTCTCTGTTCAAGTTTCTTCCCTCTGTTCTCAATGTTTATTCTATGTGGTACGATTTTCTCACTGTTCAAGGATATTTACAACAGCTGATTCTCTACCTATTATTTAAAAAAATTATAGGTTCTTGATCGTGGAGAAAAGATAGAGCTGCTTGTTGATAAGACAGAGAACCTTCACCATCAGGTTTCTCAATCTCTTTACTTTAATGTTTTATCTTTTTGTTCTTTGCTATGATGTATTGGCATTTGTTTCTTCTATGTTATCATTTTCTTTTTCTTCTTTGGGAACTTCATTGTTTTGGAAACAGGCACAGGATTTCCGGAATACGGGGACACAAATCAGAAGAAAAATGTGGCTGCAAAACATGAAGGTGAAACTCATTGTATTGGGTATTCTGATTGCTTTGATCCTCATCATAGTTCTCTCAGTTTGTCATGGGTTCAATTGTGGAAAGTGAGCATGTTTTTGTGTTCTAATGCTTACATTTGTATGAGAAAGTTCATGCTATATTGGCATTATTGATGCATTTGATATAAATGTCTTTGAAAAGATACAATGTTATATTCTGTATGGTATATTATAGATTGCATATAGATTGCATCTGCAAAAGGGTCCCTTTTTTGTCGTCCCTTCTTTTTAGCCGTCTTCATCGCTTTTTGCTAACTGATTTACTAATAATTCTTTAACTCAACTTTGGAGCTTAATCTAGTAGGTTTAACCAATGCAATTTACTTGTATATTGCGTGAATGTGTCAGAGAACACAACAATTTTGAATGAAGATAAAGAAACTTCAGTTTGACCCATATTAGATGTACATGCTTCCAACTTTAATTTGTTAAAAATAATACTATTTATATGAAAGACTGGACCCCTTGAGTTTTGATGTTACTTGATTTGGGATCCCAATATATTTTGAATATCACTGGACTTCATAATGTGTGAATTTGAGACATTATTTCTCCAGAAATGTATCATAGATAATTCATTATGAGATTAGAGATACGACTTTCTAAAGAAGAAAGTGGCAAGTGAAAAGTTTTTCATATTTCTCTTTTACAAGGTTCGACGAAATAATTACTGTGAGCACAAAACAACTTGCTTAGCAGACACCAAAATGGGGACAAAAAGAAAAAGAAAGAATGACTCTCATCCTCACGAAAACACATTGGGGAATATCCATCAGATACCAAAACTTTTACCAAGAACAATGGCTATTTAATATATATATATATATATATATATATATATATATATATATATATATATATATATATAACCCACTAAATGAATGAACGGATGAAGCAGCCTTATATAATTATAGTAAGTTATGGACTATCAAAATAATTATTTGATTTTCCAATATTCTTGTTGTAGTGCTTAAAACCTAAGGAAAAGAAAAAATTAAAAATACGCAATATAGCTTATTCATATAGTACTCTTCAAATCTTGTGTTTTTAATAAAAAAATAAGTAATTCCTTTTACAGAACAATATAGCTTATCGAAAATGTAAACTTTTGCAGAAATCAAGAAAGGGAGTATAAGAATGTAATACGCGTTTTCTGATAGGAAATATAAAAAATGAGATTTGGACTATTAAATATACCAAATAGGGACTCTAAAATTTTTTACACGTTTTCTAGTATGAAAAAAAACGAAGAATAATATAGTTACTTAGTAATTATGTCAATCGTAACATATAAATAACCCCAAATTTTATATTTAGGGTAAGAGTTCACGCGGCTGATTCTCTTTTTTCAACTTTTTCTCAAACGACAAACTAAAAATTATTTTTAATTTTTTTATAAAGATTTCACTCTTTTACTTTGAAATACTTAATATTTTTTTTTTGTAAATAACTTATATTATATAAATTTATTATTGGTAAAAATTAGGCTCCACGCCCCCACCTTCAAGGATAACTGGTGGGATGGGTATGATCTAACCTCCCTTAATAAGATATTTCGGGTTCGAGCCCTATGGATAATATTTTGTTGGAGTGTACATTCACTTTTATTAAGCTTTATGCGGTGGGGATTCAAATTAGTAGGGGTCTCAATACGATTATCTAACACAAAAAAAAGAAGTTGGGACCCCTAAAATTCTGGGGCATAAAGCTATTGCTTTAGTTTCTTGACCCTTTGGCCGCCCCCGGCGGGTGTATACACATTTATATAAGATTTTATTATCTACAACAGGTCAAAATTGACTCCTATTTCACTAAAGAAAATACAAATACAATATGGGGAAAATTTGACATTTAATTTTCAGTCTCTCCTAATTTTTCCTTTCCCATTTGAGGGGTTTTGTACATGGAGTGCTGTGGAACGGCTGGACGGTCAAAAAGGAAAGGGGCTTCAAGTCAATTTTAAAGAGGATTCTCTTGCAGCAATCTGAGGATTATAATAAGAATGACAGGTAAAGATGGCAATGGGGCGGACGGGGCGAGGTGGCGCGGGGCGGGTTAAAATAATTATTAAATTTTTTAAAGCGGGGTAGGGCAGGTTGCGGGTTTAATGCGGATTGCATCCTGTACACCGCAGTCAAATTACATATATAATTTGGCTAACTATGTTTGTGTAAACCTCCCTTAGTTACATCTCATAAATTAAATTTCTTTGACACCCAAAATCAATTTTCTTTAAAGTTTGATACCTGATGTCCCATATGTGATTTTACCAGATTAAATTTTCTATTTGACAGAAAGAGAAAACTAAATATCGAGATTACGAGATAGATGTATTCGAAACGCACTTTATCTATCAGATTGGTGACATATATCAATAAATAATACACATATACGGCAGCTTACTGCAAAATGTCAAAGTATTTTGTTTTAGAAAAAAAATTAAAGAAAAAAGAAAAAAAAATCAAGTGGTGCAGGGCAGGATGGGGCTGGACGGGTTGAAAGCTGAAAAAATAACTATGCGGGACGAGACGAGGCGAGTTCAATTTTTTGTGGGTTTTGCCAAACCCGCCCCGCCCCGCCATATTGCCATCCCTTTGACAGGCAAACTCTACCACATTATTTTTCGATTAAGATTATCAGCCAACCATTCTTTTTCTTTTTAAGCTTAAATAGACCAAAATGACTTTGTGTCTAGTTGAAAATACATCAACATCAAGTACAAATTAAGTTGTTGAATTGACTCACCAAAGAAACTCAATGATTCAAGAGATAAGGTATAATACGCACAAATCTTTGTGTTGATTAGATGCTGATGGGTATCGCAAAGACTTTCTCATTCTTTTCTTGCTACCGTTTAGTTCTCAGACTCATTGGATGTCCAAAAATCAAATGGTTTTGTCAAATTTGGGACATGTTGAAAGTGACTTAGAATACAAGTCTTCACATTCGTATACGTCAAAAACATAGACAATTGAACTGACATTTAAAAAGAAATTATCAGATTGACATGGGTTCAAAGAAAGCAGAATCGGATTGTTTACTTTTCATTTTTTTTAACGTTTGATCTTTTTTCTATTCTCTTCGCTTTTTATCTAGAAGAGTGTACCACACATATTGATTGAGGTTGTAACAAGATTTACTGTTGTTGATGGTAAGTAGTAACATTAATCAAAGAGTGCACACATATCTAGAGTTCCACATACGGGTTCACTGTGAATCTAGTTGTCACGATCCAAAAAATCTCACATATCGTGACGGTGCCTATAGCAAACTAGGCAAGCCAACAATCACAAAGAATCACGCATCTTTAAATTTAAACAATAACGAGATAAGCTTAATAATGAAAATCTCATAATATCTGATAAGAAAATACCATAAATCAATACAAAATCCCCAAAAATTTAGGTGTCACTGAGTACATGAGCATCTAAATGACAACATAGTCTGACTGCTAAGACATTGTCGAGAAAGATAGAATAGTATAAATAAACTGAAAAGAAGGAGAGTCAAAGTCTGGACGCCAAGGCAGCTATCTCAATAGTCTCTGAATAGATAAAGCTCCAACGCTAATAACCGCCGTGCCCAGAAGTACCTGGATTCCGGTACAAAACAATATCGAAATCAACTCATCAAGTTTAGTGAGAAAACATTTGTGTGTATATGTGTACAATTTCTCAATTACTCTGCTCAGATAATGTCATGGCATATAAAGGTGATATGCAGGTAAATCAGATAAATCAAGGAAATTTGCAAGTAAGAATGAAATGCAAAATCCAACATCACACTGGCCAGATTCCCTCACTTTTTCATATCCGTTCCAAACCACTGATCAGTATTTCCAATATCCGCGTGTATGCCATCAAGAGAGAAACATGAGAGGGTGACCCTAGGGGGGATGGATCCGTATCCACAGTTCCGCACGCTGCACGGACAACTCACGTACTGCATGGACAACTCACATGCTAATAATAAAACTTGCACGGATAACTCACGTGCCAATAACATCAATATATGTATCCGCACGGACAACTCACATGTTGCATATATAACTTACGTGCCAATAACACAATCCGCGCAGTACGGTCAAAGGCACAACAAAACAATCCGTCTGACATGCTCACAGGCCTCCAGTCCAAACATATCATACATGAGCAATTAAAGAAGTATACATGTATGTGATGAATGAATAGCAATTCTCATACTCCTGACTGGTATAAATGACATGCTAAAGTATAGGCATGTGCAAAATATGCTATCATAGCTCAAATCGGCAATTTCATCGCTGAAAAGCATTTATCAAATTCATTTAGAGATTAAACCTCTATGTAGCGTCAAACATGGCTCAAGTAGTTCACACAAAATGTTACAGATATGAGAAATATCATAGCTTAAAACTTAATAGTCAATTCTAGGCTTATAATAGTCAGAGCACAACCTGAACATGAGTAAATAACCCCGATACCTGCACATAGGTTCATCCCCACGCATGTGCGCAGCCAATAACACGTAGCTATCACAATAATTCAGGAAACTAATGCCTCAACCGAGTTTAAATAAGATACTTATCTCAAGAAAATCAAATCACTCCGCTAGCAAGACCTTCCCACGCGTATCGACCTTCGGAAGGCTCAAATCTAGCAAAAAATAACGTAATACTACCAACAAAAGCTATAGGAATTGATTCCAAATAATAAAGCTAAGATATTTAACCAAAGTCAAAAAGTCAACCCCGTACCCACGTCTCGAAATCCGATAAAATTAACAAAATTCAAACACCCATTCAACTACGAGTCCTCATACCAAAAATTACTCAATTCTGATCATAACTCGACCTTCAAATCCTCAAATTTAAGCCTATAAACTTTCTACAATGTTTCTAACCCAAAACACTAATTAAATGATAAAAAAAATGATACATTCATGTATATTAACCAAATCCGAGTTAGAATCACTTACCCCAATCAATTCCTTGAAAATCTCTCCACGAATCGCCTCAATCCGAGCTCCCAAAGTCCAATATAAAATATAACTCTAACCCTCAATTTTGAATCTTATAATTTGCCCATGTGCTCTTCTTCACGATCGCGGGAAATGCTTCGTAATCGCAAAGCATAAATTCACAAGCCATCAAATTAACTCTCCATGAACGAGAAACTTCACGTGCGAACGTGGCTCATAGACACATCACCCTGCACGATCGCGGTCCCCTTCACGCGATCGCGAATAACAAATCGCGTGGACTCCCAGCCCCCTCCTTTCTTTTTCGCGGACGCGACCCGACATACGCTTTTGCGATTCGTTAAATGCCAAAGCTCAACGCATAGAACTCTCCTCGCGATTGCATAGAAAAATCTTCGACCAGTCGCCAAACAACTTTTCACGATCGCGATATCCCACTCGCGATCACGTATAAGGAAAACAACAACAGAAAATCAGTAGTTTTTCCAAGTTCCAAAATGCGCCGAACATGATCCGAATCACATCCGATGCACCTGGGAACTCAACAAAATATACCAGCAAGTCCTAAAATATCATATGAACTCGCCTGAAGCCTCAAATCACATCAAACAATACTAAAACCACAAATCGCACATCGATTCAAGCCTAATGCACTTATAAACTTCTAACTTCCGAAACATACCAAACCAACCCCGATTGACCCCAAATTTTGCACACGATTCATAAATATTACAACGGATCTATTTCAACTTGCGGAACAAAAATCCGAGCCCAGTAACCACAAAGTCAACTCTAGGTCAAACTTCTCAACTCTCCAAACTTCAACTTTTCCAACTTTCACCAATTCAAGAAAAAATCATCTACGAACATCTAAATCAATATCCGAACACACTCCTAAGTCCAAAATCACTACACGAAGCTATCAGAACCATCGAAACTCCATTCCGTAGTCATTTACACAATAGTCAATATCCGGTCAACTCTTTCAACTTAGGCTTCCAACCTTGAGACAAAAGGTCCCAATCCAATTCGAAACATCCCAGAACCGAACCAACCACCCCGGAAAATCACATAAACACAAATGAACACAGAATAAGCAATAAATAGGGGAACATGTCTATAATGCTCAAAACGACCGGCCGAGTCGTTACGTTCTCCCCCTCTTAAACAAACATTCATCCTCAAACGGGTCTAGAATCATACCTAGAGTGTAAAATAGGCGTGGATATCTGATCCGCATATCCCGCCCGGTCTCCTAAGTAGCCTCCTCAATAATTTGACCTCTCCACTGCCTTCACTGAATCTATTTTCTTAGACCTCAACTTTCAAACCTGTCGATCCAAAATGCACTGAAGCTATGTTCTTCGACCTCAACTTTCGAACCCACCGATACAACATGGCCACTAGATCTATATCGTAAGTCAAATAATCATTTAACTGAACCGTGTTGAAGTCCAAAATGTGAGACGGGTCGCCAAAACACTTTCAGAGCTTGGAAACATGAAACAATGGATTGACACTCGATAGACTAGGAGGCAATGCAAGCTTGTAAGCCACCTATCCAATCCTCTCAAGCACCTCAAAAGGCCCAATATACCGAAGGCTCAACTTTCCCTTCTTCCCGAAACTCATAACACCCTTCACGGGTGAAACTCTAAGCAGTACCTTCTTTCCCATCATGTAAGAAACATCACGAACCTTTCGATCGACATAACTCTTCTACCTAGATTGTGTCGTGCGAAGCCGATCCTGAATAAACTTAACCTTGTCCAAAGCATCCTGAACCAAGTCAGTACCCAATAGCCTAGCCTCACCAGACTCAAACCAACCAACTGAGACCGACACCATCTCCCATACAAAGCCTCATACAGATCCATCTAAATACTCGATTGGTAGCTGTTGTTGTAGGAAAACTTTGCAAGCGGTAGAAACAAATCTTAAGAACCCCTGAAATCCATGATGCAAGAACGTATCATATTTTCCAATATCTGAATAGTGCACTTGGACGGTCTGTCCGTTTGAGGGTAGAATGTTGTACTAAACTCAACCCTTATGCCTAACTCTCGCTGCATTGCCCTCAAAAACTACAAGGTGAACTGTGTGCCCCAATCTGAAATGATAGGCACGGGAACACCGTGAAGGTGAAAAATCTCACGGATATAGATCTCAGCCAACCACTCCGAAGAATAGATACTCCCAAGTGGAATGAAATGCGTGGACTTGGTCAACCGATCCACAATCACCCAAATAGCATCAAACTTTCTCGAAGTCCGTGGGAGCACAACTATGAAGCCCATGGTGATACGCTCCCATTTCCACTCCGGAATCTCAAGCCTATGAAGCAAATCGCCCGGCCTTTGATGCTCGTACTTCACCTGCTGACAATTCAAGCACCGAGCTACAAACTCCACTATCTCTTTCTTCATCCTCCTCCACCAATAGTGCTGCCTCAAGTCCTGATATATCTTTGCGGCACCCGATGAGTGGAATACCGCAAACTGTGGACCTCTTCAAAAATCAACTCACGTAACCCATCTACATTGGGCGCACAAATCCGACCCTGTATCCGCAACACCCCATCATCCCCAAAAGAAACCTCCTTGGCATCATCGTGCTGAACCGTGTCCTTAAGAACAAACAAATGGGGGTCATCATAATGACGCTCTCTGATGCAATCATATAAAGAAGACCGAGAAACCACACAAGCTAAAACCCCTAGAACTCGACTAGGCTACGAACCATCCAACCTAACAAACTGGTTGTCCAAGGCCTGGACATCTAATGCAAGCGGACTCTCCCCAACATGAATAAATGCAAGGCTACCCATACTCACAACTTTCCTACTCAAGGTATCGGCCACCACATTAGTCCTTCCGGGATGGTACAAAATGGTGATATCATAGTCCTTTATATGCTCCAACCATCTCCACTATCTCAAATTTATATCCTTTTGCTTGAACAAGTGTTGGAGACTCTGATGATCCGTAAATACCTCACAAGACACACCGTAGAGATAATTCATCCAAATCTTCAATACTTGACAATGGCCGCCAACTCCAAATCATGAACATGGTAGTTCTTCTCATGAGGCTTCAACTAACATGAAGCATAAGCAATCACTCTACCCTCCTGCATCAAGACACACCCAATACCAACCCAAAAAGCATCACAATATACTATATAAGAACCTGATGCCGAAGGCAAACCTAGAACTGGAGCAGTGGTCAAGGTAGTCTTGAGCTTCTGAAAGCTCTTCTCACACTCATCTGACCACCTGAATGAGGCACCCTTCTTGGTAAAACTGGTCAAAGGCGCTGTAATGGACGAGAAACCCTCCACGAAGCGACGATATTATCCGACCAAGCCTAGAAAACTTTGAATCTCAGTAGCTCAAGATGGTCTGAGCCAACTTTGAACCACCTCTATCTTATTTGGATCCACGTTAATCCCCTCATTGGACACCACGTGCCCCAAGAACGCCACCGAACTGAGCCAAAACTCACACTTGGAGAACTTGGCATAAAGCTTCTCCTCCCTCAACCTCTGTAGTACAATCCTCAGATGTTGTGCATGCTCCTCCTAGCTACGTGAGTACACCAGGATATCATCAATAAATACTATGACAAACGAATCGAGATATGGCTAGAATACACTGTTCATCAGATGCATGAATGCTGCTGGGGCATTGGTCAGCCCAAAAGACATCACAAGGATCTTATAGTGACCGTAGCAGCACCTGAATGCCGTCTTCAGAATATCTGAGTCCCAAATCTTCAACTGGTGATACCCAGACCTCAAATCAATCTTAGAGAACACTCTAGCTCCCCGAAGCTGGTCAAATAAGTCATTAATGAGCGGAAAAGAGTACTGGTTATTAATTGTAACTTTGTTCAATTGCTTATAGTCGATGCACATGCGCATAGTACCATCCTTCTTCTTCACAAACAGACCGGGCACCCCAAGGATACACACTCGGCCTAATGAACCCCCTATTAAGAAGATCCTGAAACTGCTCTTTCAATTCCTTCAACTCTACTGGTGCCATAAGATACAGAGAAATAGAAATGGACTGAGTGACCGACACCAAGTCAATACAGAAATCAATATCTCTGTCAGGTGGCATGCCCGGGAGGTATGCAGGATACACATATGAAAAGTCTCGTACTACCAGAACATAATCAATGGTAGGAGTATCGACACCAATATCCCTCACAAAAGCCAAATATGACAAATACCCTTTCCCAACCATCTGTTGAGCCTTTAGTTATGAAATCACCCTACTGGGAACATAGTCTAGAGAAGCTCTCCACTCGATCCTAGGCAACCCCGGTATCACCAACGACACGGTCTTAGCGTGACAATCCAGAATAGAATGACATGGAGACAACTAATCCATACCTAGAATCATATCGAAATCAACCATACTAAGTAATAAGAGATCAACTTTAGTTTCCAATCCTCCAATAGTCACCACATACGACCGACACACACAGTCCACAATAGTTGAATCGCTCACCAGTGCATGTACATGAACATGAACATGAACATGTGAAACTAAGGACTCACGGTGCATATCCAAATGGCGAGAAAAATGATGATACATACAAATAAGTAGAACCAGGGTCAAATATTATCGAAGGATCTCTGTGGCATACTGAGACAATAACTGTGGTCTCTGCGTATGAAGAAACGATCTCTGGCCTGGCAGGAAAAACATATCATCGAGCTTGACCACCACTTGATCGGCCTCCCCCTCTAAGGCGGCCTCTAGCTTCCTGAGCCCTACCTAGAGCTAGCTGGGTAGGTGGTGTAGTTGCTGGTGCTGGTATCATCGGCCAAGAACTCTAATATGGAACCCCACTCAACAATCTCGGGCAATACCTCTTGAGATGACTCAAGTCCCCGCCCTAGAAACAACTTCTCCTCTGATTGAGCTGCTGCTCTTGATAACACGAGGAACTGCCATTAGAAACCTGGCAAGACGAAGCATGGTAAGAACTCTGCGCCGGTAACGCACTGAATGATGAATGACCCAAAGGAGCACTGTAAGATCCATGGCTAACTGATGCACCACGATGAACTAGACGAGCCATCTGAGGGGGCCTATAAGGACGACCCCTGCTGTGGTGGGACTGCCCTCCAGAAGAAACACCTCTGAAACTACCCAAACCACGAGGCCTCTTGGCCTCCCTCTCCTCACTCTCCTGACTACGGACCAGCTCTAGCCGCCAAGTAATATCAACCATCTCGTCGAACCTAACACCTGGTGCATTCTATCCAGTCATAACAAAGCGCAGTCCATAGTTGAGGCCATTAATGAACCTTCTAATCCTCTCCCTCTCTATGGGAACCAACCAGATCGCGTGACGAGCCAATTCTGAAAATCTCATCTCATATTGGGTCACGGACATACTCTCCTGGCATAGCTGCTCAATCTGCCTACGCAGCTCCTCCCTTCGGGTCGATGGCACAAACTTCTCCAAGAAGAGAACGGAGAACTCGTGCCATGTAAGTGGTGCATCACCGACTGGCCTGGTGCGCTCATAGGCCTCCCACCATCTGAAGGCTGTCCCGACAGCTGAAAAGTAGTAAATGAGACCCCACTAGTCTCCAGAATACCTGTAGTGCAAAGAATCCATTAGCATCTAGCCAAGAAGTCTTGAGCATCCTTCGACTCAGACCCACTGAATGACGGAGGCTAGAGCCTCCCAAACCTCTCTAGTGTCTTTTGCTCCTCGTTGCTCATAGAGGGACCCACGTAGGCTTGAGCAACTGCAACCGGCTGGGCAGGTAGTACTCTTTGGTGTCTGAAGTCCCTGCACCACCTGCTCTGGAGTACGGGAGACGAGAGTTGAGCACCTCTTCCTTAGAAGTGGCCGGTGCGGCCTAAGCTGAAACCGCTTGAGCAAGGCTAGTGCAGACAGTCAATATCTAGGACAAAGCCTCCTGAAGGCCTGGAATCACAATGGGCATAACTGGTGCCTGAGCTGGTCCTACCGACTCAACCACATCTGGGATCTGCTCCTGAGCTGGAGCAACTGGTGGGTCTACATGTGTTGTCCTAGCTGTTGTACGAGTTGCACCTCGACCTCTACCGCGGCCCCGGCCTCTCGCAGCCCTAGCTGGTGGTACTGGTGGCCGTCCACCCGGTCCGCTAGCACATGTCCCTACCATATGTGAGAGAATAAAATAGCAGAATTTTAGTTTTTGGAATTAACAAATCCGCACGACAAGAACACAAGAAAGTGAAGTTTTTCCTAAGAATTTTGTAGCCTCTCGAAGATAAGAACAAATGTCTCCGTACCGATCCGCAAGACTCTACTAAACCTGCTCATGACTCGTGAGACCTATGTAACCTGGGTTCTAATACCAACTTGTCACGACCCAAAATCTCATATGTCGTGATGGCACCTATCGCAATACTAGAAAAGACAACAATCACAAATAACCACGAATATTTAAATTTAAAACATAACGAGATAAGCTTAATAGTGAAAATCTCATAATATCTGATAAGAAAATACCGCAACTCACCACAAAATCTCCCAAAATTCGGGTGTTCTGAGTATATGAGCATCTAAATGACAACATAGTCTGACTGCTAAGACACTGTCTACAAAGATAGAACAATACAAATCAACTGAAAAGAAGGAGATTCAAGGCATGCAGACTCCAAGGTATCTACCTCAATAGTCTTTGAATAGATAAAGCTCCAACGCTAACAAGTGTCGTGTCCAGAAGTACCTAGATCTGCACACGAAGTGCAGGATGTAGTATGAGTACAACCGACCCAATGTACTCAATAAGTATCATAAATAAACACGACAAGGAAAAAGGAGCACAAATTATTAATGATACTAATTATCACCTGCGTAGTTTCATCTTCAATTCCGGACAGAATAATATCGAAATCAACTCATCAAGTTTAGTGAGAATCACCTGTGTGTGTATGTGTACAATTTTCAATTACTCTCCTCAGACAATGTCATGGCATATAGAGGTGATATGCAGTTAAATCAAATAAGTGATCAAGGAAATTTGCAAGTAAGGATGAAATACAAAATCCAACAACACACTGGCCAGATTCCCTCACTTTTTCATATCCGTTCCAAACCACTGATCAGTATTTCCAATATCCATATGTACACCATCAAGAGAGAAACATGATAGGGTGATGGATCTGTATCCACACACTGCATGGACTCACGTTCCAATAACATCAACATATAGATCCACACGGATAACTCACGTGCCAATAACACAATCTGCCCGATATGGCCACTGGCACAATAACACAATCCACCCGGTGTGGTCACAGGTCTCCAGCCCAAACATATCATACATGATCAATTAAACAAGTATATATGTATGTGATGAATGAATAACAATTCTCATACTCCTAGACTGGTATAAATGAAATGTTAAAGTGTAGTCATGTGCAAAGCATGCTATCATAGCTCAAATCGGCAATTGCCTCGCTGAAAAACATTTATCAAGTTCATTGAGGGATCAAACCTCTATGTAGCCTCAAACATGGCTCAAATGGTTTACACAAAATGTTACAAATATGAGAAATATCATAGCTTAAAGTTTAGTAGTTAATTATAGGCTTATAAGATCCCGAGCACAACCTGAACATGAGTAAATAACCCCGGTGCCCGCACATGGGTTCATCCCCACGCATGTGTGCATCCAATAGCACGTAGCTATCACAAAAATCCAGGCAGCTAGTGCCTGAACCGAGATTAAATAAGATACTTACCTTGAGCAAATCAAATCACTCCGCTAGCAAGCCCTTCCCACGCATATCGACCTCCGGAAGGCTCGAATCTAGCCAAAAATAACGTAATACTATCAAAAAAGCTATAGGAATTGATTCCAAATAATAAAGCTAAGATCTTTAACCAAAGTCAACTCAAAAAGTCAACAATGGGCCCACGTCTCAGAGTCCGACAAAATTAACAAAATCCGAACACCCATTCAATCATGAGTCCAACCATACCCAAATTACTAATTTTCGATCACAACTTGACCTTCAAATCCTTTAATATAAGCCTATGAAGTTTCTACAATTTTTCCTAATTGCTTCAATTCAAAACACTAATTAATTGATAAAAATAATGATAGATTCATGCATATTTACCAAATCCGAGTTAGAATCACTTACCCCAATAATTTCCTTGAAAATCTCTCCAAGAATCGCCTCAATCTGAGCTCCCAAACTCCAATTATGAAATATAACTCTAACCCTCATTTTTGAATCTTATAATCTGCCCAGGTGCTCTTCTTCGCGATCGCGAAGCACCAAGCCGCCAAATTAACTCTCCACGAATGTGACTCACAGACATATGACCCTACGCGATCGCGGACCCCTTTATGTGATCGCGAAGAACAAATCATGTGGACTCCCAGCCTCCTCCTTTCTTCTTCGCGGACGCGACCCAACATACGCGTTCGCGATTCCTTAAATGCCAAAGCTCCACGATCGCAGACCTCTCCTCACGATCGCATAGAAAAATCTTCCACCAGTCTCCAAACAACTCTTACAACAATAGAAAAACAACAGTTCTTCCAAGTTTCAAAATGAGTCGAACATGGTCCGAATCACAACCAAGGCCCCCGAGACCTCAACCAAACATACCAACAAGTCCTAAAATATCATACGAACTCGCTCGAAGCCTCATATCACATCAAACAACACTAAAACCATGAATCACACATCAATTCAAGCCTAATGAACTTATGAATTTCTAACTTCTGAAACTAATGCCGAAACAAACAAAACCAACCCCGGTTGACCTCAAATTTCACACACAAGTCATAAATGCCACAACAGACCTATTCTAACTTCCAGAACCAAAATACGATCCTGGTAACCACAAAGTCAATTCTCGATCAAACTTCAAATTTTCCAACTTTCGCCAATTCAAGACAAAATCACATACGGACCTCCAAATCAATATTTGGACACCCTCCTAAGTCCAAGATCACCATACGGAGCTATCAGAACCATTGAAACTCTATTTCAGAGTCATTACACAATAGTCAACATCCAATCAACTCTTTTAACTTAGGCTTCCAACCTTGAAACTAAGTGTCCCAATCCAATCTGAAACAACCCCGGAACAGAACCAACCACCCCTGCAAGTCACATTACGAAAAATGAGCACAAAATAAGGAATAAATGGGGAAAGAGATTATAATACTCAAATGACTGGCCAAGTCGTACAGAATAACTTTTTCTCAGACTCTATTTGTTAAGATGTTCCCCAAATATCTATAAATATTTGACTGTAAACCCAATTATTATTATAAATTTACTTGAAACCAATATAGGAACTTATAAGTTTCAAATCCGGAATCCGCCTCTACACATATTGAACTTGAGTGAGAACGACATAGGAATAATTTAACCTAGTATTATTCTGTTATAAATTTGACACACATATATATATATATATATATATATATATATATATATATATATATATATATATATATATATATATATTACAAAAGTCAAGCAAAATTACATACCTTATTTTACACTATCTAGAAGAATCAGACTTTTAGAGCTCCATTTTCCCGCCAAACCGTTTTAAGGATCAAAATTAGACTAATTTTATGAACCATTTATTTTATATCAAATATACCACTAGGCAGGTTGCCTAGTTCCGAAACTCCAAAGCTTACAAGATGTCCAAGACAATATAAAAATGCAACCTACTACTAGCTAGTTCTACAAATAGAAAAGCTAATACTAATGAACTAGCTATTACACAAAATAAGGATGAATGCTTTCAACTCCAAGTGGTGTAATTGAATCCAATAACCAAGTGAAAATACCAAGTAGCACCTCTAAAGCACTCACTAGGCACCAGGGTATGCTTTTCATTGAACAGACATCCAATGAACAAGGCTAATGTGGATTCCAAATAAAGCACCATTGATTTGAAGCAATCTAGAACTGATAAACAAGTGTGTTATTCCAGCTTGATCTCTTAAGACTTGATCTCCATTTCCAAAACTTGTGATCTTCAGCAGAATTAGATGGTAGATTAACTAGACATTGCCAATGATGTTCCTGTATATTTTTGGACCATAACTGATTGCTTAGTAAATAAATATTATGTATTACCTTCACATCTCCAGATTGAGTGCAATAACACACTAATACCACTGGATAATGCTCAAGTAATACACGACCTAGTGATAGATGAAGCTGCAACTGGTCATGAATATTTTCTAGGCAGAGGACTATGTCTAGTTCAAGAGGACACTATCTACTAATGAAACTGATGAAATCAGGATGGAGACAATCCTTCCTGCTTTAGGCATAAGGACAATATAGTGTTTCTTCATCTCCAGGTTGAGCATGCTTGCACACTAATACCACTGGACAATGATATGACACTATACTACAACTAATAAGAACATATTCAAGTAGCAGTATTCCTTGCATTTCATGTGAATAGCTATCCTCCATTTGATATTCCACACCAAAACTTCAAAATCACAAGAGTTGATCATATGTGCAGACATACAATTCTGTGAATAAATGCAGTAGAACCAAATCACAGCTAGTAAAAGCCTTATACCTTTTGAACTCATGCTGGACCTTACGAGATACCTGCTTGACTCCGCGGTTCTGTATGATGTCAAACCACCCCCAAAATAAGCATGATAACATGCTAATACAACCGAGAAGTAGTCTAACACCACACAAATATTACACACTACAATATAGTAGTCAAGCTCAAGCCATTTGATAACATTTATGAACACTAATCTGGAGCCTTCCTCTTTGCTACCCTCACCCTAATATTAGGGATATGGGCCTTGTCAAGGTTGAGTAATCTCCTCGCTGCACTTGGAAATTCAGAGAATGAGTTGAAGTTTGTTGTACCTGCAAAAGAAAAAGCTATGTTAGTTAAATAATCTGCCAGTGTGTTGCCCTCTCTTAGAACATGTTGAAAGATCACATTGAAACTCTCCTTCATCCCCTTGATCCTTTTAACCTCCTTTCCTATACTCCATGGTGTTTCCCATTCACATTCTATGATCCTTTTCATTACCAGAGAATCAGTCTCTACAATTAGAGGATGCAACTGTTGATCAACACAAAATGCTAGTCCTTCAGCAATTGCCTTAGCTTCTGCCACTATATTAGTTGTATCTTCTATCTACTTTGCTCTATAAAACACCAAATCTCCTTCACTATTCCGCACACAAAAGCCAAAGGAACTTGGTCCTGGATTGCCCCTTGATGCACCATCAGTGTTACATTTGCACCATCCTTCATAAGGTAACTGCTAGACCACTCTCTTGGTCACAACATATGGTTTATACCCTTCAAAAAATCGGATCATGTCTGGCCATAGTAATGGAATGTGAGGCAACTAAGGATACCTTACCTTTGCTAGATTATGCAGTGTCTTGTTCACTTCATCATCACCTTACTTCAATACAATGTACCTCCATGTTTCATAGTTTTTCTCCTCTTCCAAAGCTCCCATTTTATCACTGCCGGAACTACATGGAACAAAGGCTTTAGTTTTGGATAACAATCCACATTCCACCACACCCTTTTAATTTGATGAACCTGGACTAGATTATCTACTATACCTGCTTCCTGCATAAATGTCTTCCATACCCTACAGTTGTTGCACTTGTTAGGAATAAATGTTGAAAAAACTCCTCCTGAGGCTGAGTACAACACCAACATTTTGACACCACTATGTGCCCACTCCTTCTCCACATAACATTAATAGGGACTTTGCCTTTCCATAGTCTCCACAAAAAGAAGGATATTTTGAAAGGCAGTCCCTTACTGTGAATCTCCCTGAAGCTGTAGGCATCCACTTAGGTGTATCCCAATATTCATCATTGTTTTCAAAGAGAACCTCCTATATAATGTAATCTGCAATATCTATTGGAAAAGTTTGTTCCAACAGCTGCTCATTCCAATCATCTCCCTCTCTCAGCTCAGCCACCTCATGACGTTCTTCATTAATGTGAAACTCTAGTGGAACAACATGATATAATTCCCCTAAGCTTGTCCAGTTCTCATGACATATGTTGGTAGAGCTTCTATTCATTTCCCATAGGATTTCATGTTCCACTTCTTCCTTTGCTTCCAACATATTCCTCCATATATGTGAACCTCTCCTAAATTGAACTACAATAGGTATTTCTTTTTTGCAATATTTGTTCCACATGAAGTTTGACCATAGTGATTTGGTAGTTCTAAATTTTCACCACAATTTAGACAATAAAGCTTTAGAGACATCAACCAAAGATCTAAAACCTACACCCCATCCTCCTTAGGTAGGCATAGGTTTTGCCATTTTGTCCAGCGTCTACTCCTGTCTTCTTCCTTATTGCCCCAGAAAAAACTAGCAAAGGTTTTATGTAAGTGTTCAAGCACATTATTAGGTGGATCAAGTACAGAAAGGATGTATGTAGGCATTCTTTGCAAAACATTAGATATTAATGTAGCTTTTCCCCCATAGGACATCATCTTCCCCTTCTAAGAATATAGCTTTGCCTTAACCTTCTTCATCAGATCATTGTAGTAGTCCTTCTTTATTCTTGTATAGAAATAGGGGTACCAAGATAGGTGAATGGAAACTCACCTCTTGCAAAGCCAGTAATAGTCTTCATAGTGAGCCACAATGATCCAACTACTTTATAATGCATATAAAGGTAATCTTTTCCTTGTTGATCATCTGGCCTGAGGTGTGTTCATACTTAGTCAAGACTTCCATAATCTTTTCTAAGGAATATGAATCAGCAGACGCAAAGATGATAGTGTCATCAGTATATGCTAAATGGTTAAGACGATCAGTCCACTTAGGCATGCCAAACCCCTTAAATTTCTTATCCTCAAACAACTTATTCATTCATCTAGACAACACCTCCGCTGAGAGTATGAATAAGGCTGGTGACAATGGATCTCCCTGCTTCTCCCTTTGTGGAATGGAATAAACCTGATGATTTCCCATTGATCAACACCGAATACCAGTTATTATCAGTCAGATTCCATACCATGTTGATGAAGCATTCCGCAAATCCCATCTTCCTTAGTACATGCATCAAACATATACATGATACCCTATCATATGCCTTTGCCATGTCTAGCTTGATCACTACATTAGCAGGTCTGCCTCTCAGTCTTATATCAGTGATAATCTCTTGTGTTAACAACATATTTTCAAACATACTCCTTCCTTTGACAAATCCTGATTGATTAGATGATATCAAAGAGGGCAGTATCTTTTCCAATATATCATGCACCATCCTAGATAACACCTTGTTGATAAAATTACTCAGACTTATTAGCCTGAGATCAGAGAAAAGTCTCAACCCTAGGCATTTTATGAATCGGTACAAGGTTGGTATGTGTAATGGATTTAGGCAATGATCTTCGCTCATAAAAAACCTGCACCATTTTGTAGATATCATCTTCTACAATTTCCCAGCATTCCTGAAAGAACATACCTGAGAAGCCATCAGGACCACTAGCACTCTCAACAGTTAAAGCAAATACTGCCCTTTTAACTTCATCCCTAGTAGACATTCTGCAAAGCTCCACATTCTGCTCATTAGACACCATAGAAGGGACATTGTTGAGAAGTTCAAATGATGTAGGATCAAATTCTTTTGTGAATTTCTTCTGAAAAAATCTACTGCAGCCTCAGCCGTGTGCTCTTGATTTTCAATCCAATCACCTTCACTGTTTTGAATTCTCTTCAGTTGCATCTTCTGTCTATTGCCATTGACATAATTATGGAAGAACCTTGTGTTCCTATCACCTTCAGCAAACCAATTCATGCCTGCTTTTTGCATCCAATACTGTTCGTCAATGCTAAGATACATCTTCAATTCAGCTTGTGCCTTTTAGAGCACATTCCTATTTTCAATGGTTGGCTCTTCTTCAAATAGCATCTCCTTCACTCTAAGAATATCCTCCCTAATGGATAGTTGTTTGAAAATGTCTCCATAAGTCAACTTACTCCATTTAGACAATGCTATCTTCACCCTCTTCAGCTTCTGCTTGAACATTAAGAATGGATCCCCAATAAAATCAGCCAGCCAATTCTGTATAACAACCTCCTTAAAGGAGTCATGCTTTGCCCATAAGTTGAGAAATCTAAAAGGCTTCACAAATTGCTTTGCATCATTTCCACATTTCATCAACAAAGGTGCATGATCTGAGATGTTCTTATAAGGTGTTCCACCTCTATATCCGGAAAGCGATTATAGAAAGGTAGGTTGACAAAGATCCTGTCCACCCTCTTAAAAATACACTCTGCATTAGGTCTTCCATTCCACCACGTAAAAGGACTGCCTTTGTAACCAAGATAAAAAAATCCACATGAATTCACATAGAAAAACAATCCTCATATTTTGGAGGATATACTGGAAAGCCACCTATCTTTTCATCTTCACTTAATATCACATTGAAATCTCCCCCAACCAACCAAGGTAATTCCATGTCACTAGCAAGATGGTACAAGTTGTCCTATAAGTCCAATCTCTCAAGTGATGAACATTTAGCATATAAAAAAGTCATCATGATATGCTTACTAATGTCTTGATGATAGTCCTTGATAGTCACCTGCTACTCAGTATCAATCAATAACTCCCATTCCACAACACTGTCAAAGAACAACCATATTTTGCCATTAATGTTTGAACAAACATCATCCATTCGTAAACTTCTCCTATACCTCTGAATATGTCTAGCTTTTTGAAATTGTTCCATGAGAGAAACAATGAAAAATCCATACTCTCTATGCATATTAATCACCCTTTGAAAAGCCTGGTGAGTTCTCACAGACCTTATATTCGAAATCAAAGTATTTATCATCATTAGTAGTTGAGGCTGCCCTTTTGGGCAAAATTCTTTTAGGTTGAAGTGGTTCCTTGTTTTGTGCTTGCTTATTCCCCTTCTTACCACTCTTCTCATTAAACCTAGGGTATAAGTCATCCTCCTTAGCCACATATTTGAAATTACCTACATTGGATTCATAATCACCTTCATCTTCAAATTGCCTTTGCTCCATTATTGCATTTTGAGTATCAACTAGTATCACATTGTGAGTGATAATATCATGAAGTATCTGATTAGGTGGCTGAAATGGTGCAATAATTTTAATCTTCATTGACTCTCCAGTTACTGAAGCACATGCCATTGACAATGCTTCAATAGCTCAAGTGTTCTTTACAACTATAGCCTGTTCAGTTCCTTGTGTATCATTCGTTGTTGCCTTCCTTAGTGCCTCATAATTCTTCTCTATAACCTCTATATTCTCCCGCATCACCTTAAATTGAAGCTCATAGAATGAACTCAACTTAGGGTTTACTGTAGTAGGCAGTGTAGGTTTTACTGTTCCATTTGGATCAACTGACTTCCCATCATCTATTTTTTGAGCTGAACTTACTGTATTATCTATAACCTTTGCAGGAATATTTTCCAACCGATCATCACCTGAAAGCCCCACCGGGTCACCCTCAACAGTGGCCAAAATCTTAACAGTTTTCCTAGTGTTTACTGTTGCATTGGTCTGTTCCTTGGATATATCCTCTTCATCTATTTTCCACTTGAAACACTCTCCATGGAAGCTCCTGAGACTCCTCCAATTGTCACATTACTCTGGTGATCATTTGGTTGATGTGAATCATCAACCCTAGTTTCCAGTAAATTAGGGTTTACTGTAGAACTAGGGTTCTTTATACCTGCTGCTGCCTCTTGCTTATTGCGCCTATTATCCTCCTTTCTTGAACTGGTTTTTGCATTTGTTTTCTCATATATAAACTCCACATCATCACTCCATAATTTTCTTCCTGAATTAACTTCTTGAAATTCCCCAATCATGTCAGATTCTTCAAAGGTTTGAGAGGGAATTTCATGGCATGCGTGATTCAATGTGACATTGAGCTGCCTTATTTCTTCTTTATTAGCCCCAAAACTTCTATGAACCCACTCCAATGTAGATTCCTTCATATTGGCCTCCTCAATCCCAGCTTTAATAGGATTATGAGCCTTGTCCTTTTCTGAAACTTGAATCCCATCCCCTATAGGTTTGACAATCCCAGTAGGAGTAGGATTCCCATTATTCTCATTGTCCAGAACTTTTTCCATTGCTTCTTTTTTCACCTGCTTTTGTTCTTCAATTTTTTAAGTCCCTCCTCTAGTAGGATTAGAAGCTCCTTCTTTCTCAGCTACCCTAATCCCATTGGATGTAGGCTTAGGGTTAGAATTTCCAGCATTGTGAACCTTTTCCTTCTCTTGTGCACTCTTTGATTCCTTTAGTAGTTGACTCTTCTCTTTTTCTTTGGACTTGTCCTCCCTTTTTCCATCAGTAATCCTCAAAGTTGGTTGCTCAATTTCCTCAATTTCTAATGCATCAAACTTGTTCTTGGTTGGTACTACATATTTCTTTGCCTTTCCTTTCAATTTGCCATCTTCCTTCTCCTTTTTCTCCTCAATTATGTAGCCATTTTTGTCTCTTTGATATCTATTCTTTCTTCGTTACATCCACTCTTGTATTGCCGGATTAGCAATAGGTTTCCCAAGTACCTTCCCACTGGTTATCACCTTAGTAGTATTAGCTGCAGTGTCTACAATTTCTTTTGCCTTATCATCCTTCTCAACTTCCTCCTCAAATTTCCTATGCAATTCCGGATTAATCACCCAACACTCCTGCTCATCATGCCCTTTCTTATTACATGTTCTAAAATATTTAGGTATATAATCGTATTTGATTTTGATCCACTTAAACTCCTCAGGACCAGACTCATATGCTTCTTCAACAATCTTAATTCTTTGTGGAAATTTGGATAGCAAATTGACTTCAACTTTTACTTTAGCACAACTTGGTCTAGTACCATTTTGTGTGGCAATATCAACATATAAAGGACTAACTACTGCACTTGCCAAAGAGAAAACAAGCTCCTTACCAAAGAAGTTAGGAGGCAGCTCCGGAAAACTGATCCGAGCTATAGCAACTGGAGTCTCTTCATCATGTTTCCACCATGGATTCCA
The DNA here is from genome assembly GCA_005239505.1 of Nicotiana paniculata. NCBI lineage: Eukaryota > Viridiplantae > Streptophyta > Magnoliopsida > Solanales > Solanaceae > Nicotiana > Nicotiana paniculata. Next base: position 17,363 of record MDKI01011484.1, on the reverse strand, counting down.
ATTCGTACATCTCATCTGTCACATATCTCCCTGGGATTTCAAATAAAATGCTGGCTTTGATAAGAGATGAATATAATCCTCCTTCAATGATAATCGTATCAGCACATGATTATCCTCAATTAAGCCAATAGAACAGGCTCCCTTCAGTTCAAACTAAATATCAATTACTTTACGTAATTATGTGATCACATGCTTCCCATAGGAAACTTTTCCAAGAACATCTAATTGTAATCCCTTTTGCACGATCGATTATTTTACTTCTTGTTTTTTCTACTTGATTATAGGCTCCCCATGTAAAAACTCGACAGGTTTAATAGGTGGTTAAGGTTTGGGATAGGGTTTGCATGGGCGCATTCAATGCTTTGGGTTGTAATAATTGCGAATGATTCTGGATTGAATTAGGGTTCGTTATGGATTGGGCGGCTGTGAAGAGGTGTTTGATGACTGACCAGCCTCAGGAGGAGACTGGCCAATGGCCGGAGAAGCCATTAAAGGCTCGCGAGAGCTTCTTGTGGCAGTCGTCGCAATCACCTGATCTCCAGAGCTAGTTTCCTTTTTTTTTATGAACCATTTTCCTTTTGCTAATAGCCGTTTATCTTTTGTGCTTATTATTTTCACTTTATATGGAGCCATTAGCATTGCAGAATTACTATTCATCCTTTTATATTTTATAATCTCTTAGTGGTTTCGAAATTAAGTGATTTTTTGTTCTGTGATAAATTAAATAGTAAATTATACTAGTAACATCAAATTTTACTTTTTTTTTTGGTTCTCACCCGATGTTCAGTATTCGTTATGGGGCCTCGGCTAATTCAGTTTCACAGCGCGTAAGATTCAACTAAAAGGAAAAATGCTCCCTACCAGAATTTTTCTTTATATCCAGGGCTCGAACCCGAGACCTCTACTTAAGGGTGAAGGGATCCAATCCATACTACCGCAACCCTCGGTGATACAAGTAAGATCAAGTTGATCTATACAAGGAAACCTATGTAGTTTTCAAATTTTCGCTAAATCACAAGAAGTACTTCAAGAATTTTTCTTGTGTAGTGAGTTTTAGAATAGTTGATATTTCGTCAGTTTATTATGTTATTTTTTCAGTTTATCAAGTATGTGCTTGCGTTTAGATGAACAGATCGATTGTTGAATTTGCAATAGTCGAGCCCTTCAATTAGATAAAAAGAAAGAGTGAGATCTACACATTTATGAGATGGTTTATTCTTTAGCCATATGATATGTACATGAAGAAAAGTTTAGCAACTCTTCTGATAACTACAACTTTGTTTATTTTCATGTGGAAGATGGAAAAAATAACAGAAATAAAAGGAAGGAAATTTCAAATATGCCAGATGGTGTTGCTTGAGTTATATGATAACCAAGTTCATCATCTATGACAAATTGTTCTTTCCTTCTTTGCCATTTTCTTCTTGCTAATGTTGATCACACGCATCATTTTCAAAATATAATTCATTTGAATGTTAATTTGATAGGGTTGTTTTGGCTGATGTTAGCTATTTCCTGGCAATTCTTGCTAATTAAAGAGCCATCATATGTTAGGTACACATTTTGGTGCCATTTCCATCAATACTGTCATGATTCACAAGCACGTTGCACAAACATGATTTAAAAGCCGTGGCCAATACTTAACTAGAAAGAAAGGGAATGTGGAAAAGACTATAATCAATAAAATACTCTGTCTTAATTTTTCTTTACTCTTATTTTTTTCTTTGGCATATTATCTTTTAGGAATTTATAAAATTGATAGCCAGTAGTTTCGTGATGTCAAACGGAGCTTAGACTTTGACACTTTGTCATCTATGTAAGTTTTCCTCCATACTCTGTAGAGTTATGTATTGCACCTACATTTTCAACTTCATTCAGTGCCAGCTCAAGCCTAAAGCAAGTCACCACGATAATTAAGGCCTCAAAATTAGTACTATTATATACCAAAATAAATTTTGTATAATTAAACTTTTATCATAAATAGATGTAGTAATTCAGTCACATATATCTTGTAATCAAAACTACTCCAGTTCGTTTATTTTTCTTCACATAAATCAAATGATATTTTAGTTCTCAAATGACGTCTTAATTGGAAAGCAGTAAAGTCAACAAGTGACTGAAAAGGAATAATTTATAATATGTTTTGCTATCTTCAATATTCAGTTAATTTAATTACTGTTCTTTGTAAAATCAACTTCTCTTTTTTTTTTCTCCTCATATTATATATCAATTCTGCCAAATAATAAGAGTTGAATAACTTGAGTTGCATGTTCTTTTCTATTCTTCATCATATATAAATGATAAAGAGGTTTTTAAACTATTATTTCACATATAAATAAAAAAGAATTTTATTGAATATGATTTAGGTCTTTTATTAAGGTTTGACTTTAGGCCACCATATCGATTTAGCCGCCCCTGACTTCATTTTACATCCTTTTTATTCTAAACCAGCTCTAGTATACAACTTGGTCACTTTGTAGGAGCTAAATAAAATGGAGAAAAATAGTAGCACGTACGCTAAAGAATATTGGAGATGGGCTAAAAGAATTTGTAAAGAGTCACGGTTACCATCTTTAAAATTGTCTCTTTTTGTGTCAGTATGCAACATCTGATTATAAAGAATATCCTTATTCTTGAAACAATGCCGTTATTCTGAGATCTCGTTTTCTCTGTTTCTTTTTCCCTTCCCCTATAACAAAAAGAAAAAATTAATATACGTGTATTTGTCTTCTTCTTTCATTTTCTTTTATTTCCCTTAAAGGTCTTCATGTATATATGTCAAAAGGATATCCGATGAAAAGACGAATGCTTTTACTTTTTGTGTGTTGCAATATTAAACTATATATATGATATTTGAAGTGTTCCATTTTCAGCTTGTAGTATTTTAACTATATTCCGGGAGTTAATTTTTGTTGACTTTTTTAATAATGACCTAAATTAAATTTTTTGCAATTATGAGTAGTTCCTAAGGATTAATTTGAATTGTTTGGTTGGTAATTTACTAGATTTTGTTAGTTTGGAGGCTTGTTTGAAAGGCAAAGTTGTGATTGAGCTTTGAGTTGATCTTTGGAGCGAGGTAAGTGTCGTGGTTAACCTTGATTTGAGGGAATTAGGAACCCTCGGACCATGTGCTATGTGAATTTCATGTGTTGCGGCGTATATGCGAGGTGACGAGTGCTTATACGCCGTCAAATTACTTGTTTCCCTGAATTTCCTGCTTTTCCTTAATTTTTCCCTTCCCTGCCTTAACTGTTATGTACCCTAAATGCCTTTCATGCTTTAATTGTTACTTGTCAAATATTGTTACTCCTGTTAAAATGTTAAGACCTCTTCATGTATTCATAACTTGCTGCTATTTTCCCTAATTGGCGAATTTGCACCTTCTAATTGTCATTTGTTAGACTGTCTCGACATGTAGTATTTCATACATAGATTTTCAAGTTGGTGCAAGTCTTAATGTCTGTTTCAGCTTTATATTCATTAGTTATGGTGGTTCTTATGATTTGAATTATTGATTTGACTGTGCTCATTGAGTATTTAGTACTGATATGGTAGGATCGGGTTGCACGCCGTAATAGGTGAAATAAAGGTGGATTGATATGGTGGAATAAGGGTAAATTTGTAGTGACACAGTAGGATCAGGTTGCACGCCGCAACAGGTGAAATAAGGGTGAATTGATACGGTGAAATAAGGGTGAAATGTGATACTGATATCTTTATATGGTGGGATCGGGTTGCGCACCACAATATTTATTTATTTTGATTGTTGATATTGTTATGGTGGAATAAGGGAGGATTGTATTGAACGGTGAGATCGGGTTGCACGCTGCAACATTCTATGTGTTTCTATTTCTTTGAGTTGTGTTGGTTTTCCGGTATTTTCATTGGAAACTCTTCGCATTTGTAATTGTGAACGTCACTGGCTTATTTCTTGAGGCTGTAACTATTATCTTCAATTGTATCTCTTATTTCGTTCCATATTTCCTTTTATGTCTTTATTATTTGTAGTGTGAGTGACCTGCCTTAACCTCGTCACTAATTCGTTGAGGTTAGGCTCGGCACTTACAGAGTAAATAGGGTAGGTTGTACTCATACTACACTCTACACTTTTTGTGTAGGTTTTGGAGTCGGTCCCATCGGCGGTTATTAGCGTGCTCGGATTGGACATCTTGTGGAGACTTGAGGTACAACTGCTCAGCGCCAGCAGCTTCTGGAGTCCCCTTTCCTTTTTATTTAGCTGTGTACTTTTCATTCAGACAACTTTATGTTATTTCAAATCCTTATTTGTACTATTCTAGTAGCTCGTGCACTTGTGACACTGGGTCCAGGGTTGTATCAGGCGTTTGGCAGTTTTAGCTTACGCATTTTTACTTTGGATTATTGCAGTTATTTCAGTTCTTTCTCATTAATTAATTTAAAATTATCAAAAATGGATAAAATTTTCTAACATTGGCTTGCCTAGCAAGTGAAATGTTAGGCGCCATCACCATCCCGATAGTGAGAATTTCGGGTCGTGACATAAATAAAGTCGGACACTCAAGAAATTTGTCTGACGTGCAGATTCACATCTCTTACAGTCAACACAGTCCTCTGTTCATGGAGAAAAGCAATTTGTTTAGCCTCAAGATCGTCTCAAGGTATTATTCTAATACATCGATGGGCAAGCTCAGACACATTAAGTATACCCTATTCAAGTAAAAATGTTTACTGAATGTGACATTGTTTCTGTACGTTTTTGAATGTCATAAATTTTTGATTTAGTAAACTTAGAAACTAATTATGTAATCGTATATGTATATGCCAGATGAATCAATGAGTTATCATAATTTTCTAATTAACCCCTTCTGGATTGATTTATGAGATATGAAGAGAGCCAAAATAATTTGATTTCTTGTGTTTTGCAAACAAGATCACTCTTTTAAAATTAAATCAATGAAAAAATTCCATTCACTAATTATTTGGCATGCACATGGATTGCAAATAAATCGTAGATAGAATTCAAGAACTATCCCTTAATTTGACTGTTATAATATTTGGCTTCAACATGTTGGCTATTCTTCAATAATTTTTTAGAACCTTAATAAAAATTAAGTGAATAAACATATTAGGAGGATAAGCTTAATATTCGATGATTCTTGAAATAGCATAAGCGCTTTCTCAGTTTTTATAATTGCATAAACACCTCCAAGTCTCCAACTATGAAATTTACCTGCTAATATTAGCTGATAAATAACTGTTGGTAGGTATTTTTTTTTTTTTTTTTTTGGTTTTTTGTCTTTTGGCTTTGCTTGATAAATAACATGAGTCTGTCTGTTGAATTTTATGGCTTGCTTAAACGGGTAGTTTTACAAAAAAAATTAGGGTGAGTTTTAGTAAGACTAAACTTAAAATATGGGATGGTTACTTTAATGAAGATTCTAGCTGGAGTTGTTTACAATTCGGGTAGGTTGCAAAGTCTGCAAGTGACATATTTTATTTCAAAAAATAAAGCAGACTTTACGAATAAACAAAATGTTAGCACGATACAATCTGGTGCAAGCAAAATATAATTCTGTCATGAAAGGTACTAAGACATTAGAACTTGTGTTAATATTTTATATAGGAAGTAACATTAATATTTCATATCCATTTTATTTCTTAACTATTTCATGACTTTTAAGATAGAGATTGCCAATCTCACAATTATCCAACAACGGATGCTACTGCGTGCGACGTCTTAACCAACTAAATATCAAAGATAAAGAGTACAAAATTAATTAATTATAAGTCAAGAATGAGCAATTTCTTGATAGTGCTGTTTTATTCACACTTTGGAGGATTCACTTGTTTCTTTTTTTCTTCTTCTAAGTTTAATCAAGGAATACACTGATGCGATATGAAAAACATGGTGATCAAATTGGTTGACAACTTGACATCAACGATTTGAGTTGTGAAAGTACATCCCCTCTTATCTTTTAATACTTTTAGGTATGTCAAAACAGGGACCTTTAATTAAAACATTTGAAAAATAATTGCGAGTTGGGACGATATACATATTTTAAAATTTTCTCCTAAATTTCAACATGAGGGTCTCTATAAACCAGGCAAAAATATTGGATCCGCCCATATTCTACTCTACATAACCCGATTCATAGACTGCCCAAACTATTCAAATAAAATTATTTACAAGATCGGGGAATGAAAGATAACACAGTATACCCGAAATCCAAACGAGGGAAAGTTGGGGCCGAATTGGGAAGGATCATATTAGATCGTCGGAATTATCGGCAAGGGCTCATACAAACTCGAAGCAGGAAATGATGCACCGCTACCAAACAATTGGAACGTGACGCAGTACGATCTCATTTAGTTTTTATAATATTATGAATTGGATTAACACTTGCAGGCAATAACCAAAGGATAATGTGACTATTAGGTCTGAAAGCACGCCTTGTACTCTTTTTCTCTTGAACTAGTTTTGTCTCAAATAGGTTTTCCGGCAAGGTTTTTAACGAGGCAACAGTAAATCATGCTAACTTAGATTCGAATACCGATTTTGAATCGGAGTCAATGGTTGCATCAACAATATCTGAGCTCTCTCAATATCAATCTCGAATACTGGGGGCCATCGCCCTCGGGTTAAGCTTCTTAGCAAGGAAAGAAGGAAACTTTGTGCTTTAACAACCTAAGCTCGGTGATTAGGATTTATCGTAGGGTCCAAACGGTCAAGTGAATCGTGCCTACGTAGGCCACTCTGCCATAATACAAGTTTTTACACGCTTTCAATCATGTACTTTACACACAAGAATAAAAGAAAGTTTCCACCTTGCTATTATGCATTTTTGCCTCATAAAGCATCGAGCCTAAGGGCTATCCCTCTTCGGGGACTATCCAACCCAAGAGCTACCCCTATCCAAGCCTAAGGGATATCCCTATGCGGGGACTATCAAGCCCAAGGACTACCCCCACTCTGGGACTAGTCAAAAATAAGTTCGGGCAACTCAGGCTATCAAATCCCGGAGGCACGAACAAAAATTTCCAAAAAAGGGAAATTTATATATTCACGAATATTTTTACAAAGGCCCAACAAAAATGGCCTCAAAGTAAACAAAAAATATATGCAATACAAGAACTAAAAAAGTTCCGAGGCATTAATTCCTGATCTTCGACTGGGCCCCATTCGTTGCCAGAAGCGTCAGAGCCTTCAGATCCCTCAGACCCTCGGAGCCCTCTACACCTTCGGGCTCAAAAAGTTTCTTCTCCTCGGCCTCAAAAATTTATTGCTTCCTCGATCTGGTCCGACCGATCGAAGCCACGGGCATGAATTTCTTTGAGGGTCTCCCTTTGAGACAGCCGCCTCACATATTCGGGATTGGTCTTCAAGTGGACCTCGGCTGCTTCGACATCAACCTTGTATTCGGCCACCATCTCCTCGGCGTCGGTAGAGTTTGTCTCCAACTTGGACCTCATCGCCTCGAGCTCTTTACCGAGTGCATCCCATTCTGCGGTAGCCGAGCTCAGCTGTGCTCGAAGATCTTTATTTAGCTGAGCCCGCTAATCAGTTTTCTCCTTCGCTACCCAAAGTTGAACCTCTATCAAAGATAGGTTTGCTTAGGTGGTTTCCTTCTTTGAGGCCAACATATCCATCTTGCTCTTCCACCCATCGGCCATGACTTGGATCTCGTCCATTGGTCGACCTGGTCGGTCTTATGTTGGACCTGCGAGGTTTTGTCGTTAGTGATTACGACTAGTTCCTCATTTCTAACTTCAAAGACCTTTACCTTTTAAACCAAGTCGGCATGCTCCCGCTTCAGGACTGAGGCTTCTTTCTGAGCCCTATCCAGCTCGGCCTGAAGGTCCTTAATGACCCGTTCTTGTTGCTCGTTGAGGAGCTTGTACGTATCCCTCTTTTGGGCCTGCTCCTTGAGCTCAAGCTCGAGCTGGTTGACCTCGACACGGTATTAGAGGAAGCTTTCGAGATGAAATACCGAGGCCTGCAAAATAATGAAATACGTGAGAGACATCAAAACATAAGTAAAATTCAAAAGATGTAATGATGCCTTACCCAGTTCAGCACCTGCTACGCCTCGTTGATAATACATGACACGTCCACCTCATTCATTTTTCCTGGTCCTCCTCGGTCACCAAGCATCGGGGGTGGCTGGATATGTCCACGGGAGTAGATAAAACCCGTGCATCCTTTGGGACCATAAGAATAATCGATCTCTTGCGACTGGGGTCCACACTCGGAGTGGGAAATTGATTAATCAATCTTGGGCTTGAACTCGGCCCACCAGCTTCTGAAGATGTATCCTTCTTCGGGACTTCCAGGTCACCCAACCCGAAAAAATCTTCCAAAGTGGACGAGTCCACACCATTAAAAAAGGAATGAAGGGGATCATTTGCTCCATGGATCCGTTCACTGGACTTCTCCTTTCCTGCTTGGGCCTCCTCGAGCATGGACTTGGTGTAGGAGGGAGTCTCCCAAATTTCTATTATACCGGGTGCTTCCTTTGGAGCAGAGTCAGTGTCCGGGGGGGGGGAGGGGTCTCGACCCCCGTCTTCACACTAGTTTCCCGAGTTTGAAGGAGGTCGGCCTCACGAATCTCCCCCTTGGATGACACCTATTCCCCAGGAGGGGTCGACCCAAGGGCAATAAAAATTTCGTCTTTGGACTCATCCCTGAACTGAAGAAAAGAATCAGAATCAAGCACCCGAGAGCTGGGGCTCTTCTTGGGCATGCGATCAAGACTTTTCTTTGGCTTCGCCGCGAGGATCGGGGAGCCCCCAACCTTTGTTTCTTCTTATTATTTTCCCCCACGGCAACTCCGGGCTGTCCTCTAACAGAGGGATCAACGGGAAAGGACATATCCTCATCCCTTTCTAAAGTCCTAAGTTCGGCGGTCTTCGGCAAACCTACAAAAAAGGGGAAGAAAATTCAGTATGGTGCAAGTTAAAAGCACGGTATTAAATATTCGGAGAAAGACCTTACAATGAGAATGGGCCTTCTATCAGCCTTTTGAAATCTTGCTCCATGCATGCTTGGAGTATGTCATCTATTTGCAGATGCCCTTTATCCGCTCCTTAAGCCGGGGAACCGCATTTGGAACACGAGCAACAGCCGTGCAACCACAAATATCAATGAGAAGAAAGGAAATGAAGATATATTGACGCTTAAGGAGAGGTTGCACTTACAAGATGCATTCCACATCTCAGGGAATAACATGAACTCGGGAGGGATCAAGTCTTTGGTCTTCACCCGAACGAAGCATCCCTGCCAGCCCCAGTCTCGGTCTTTATCAATGCTAAAAAAAGGGGCCTTGTTGGCTTGACGAGTAAGCTTGATTAGTCCCCCTCGGAAAATTCGAGGAGTGTATAAACGGAGTAGATGATCGATGGTGAACTGAAGAGATTCGGTCTTATTCACGAAGTAACAAAGAAGGATCATGATCCTCCATAGAGACGGGTGGATTTTCCCGAGGCACACCTCATACCTCTTGCAAAAATCTAAAATAATCGGGTCCACCAGGCCCCGTTTGAAGGGATAAGTGTAAATACTTAAATACCCCTCCACTGGGTAGTGATAATGTCCTCAGGCCCGGGGACTACAACGTCTTTTCCTTCCCATTTATAGTCCTCTCGGACTGCGGATAGGACATACTCAGTAACGGAGCATACATACCTCGATTCTGCTTCATCCCGATCCACTTTGGATGAGGGTTTCTCGACCTTAAAGTCGTCCGCGATTGAGAAGCCTTCAGGAATGAACAATTTCAAGGGAGGCTCGGAGGTCGGTTCGATGGGAGCTACTTCGGGAGATGCCGTTTCAAGGGAAACCACTTCAGGAGCAACCGCCTCAGTATCGGCGATCGGTTGGGAAGATGAAGAGGCAACTTTTTGAGGAATAGATTTAGATGTTTTAGCCATTGTTACATGGAGAATTTTTGAAATTTAAAGAAAGAATACAAAGGTTTGAAAGAACGAGTTTGAAGAATAGAGTATGAAGATTTGAAGGAAATCTGGATAAAACCTAATAACAACTATAAGAAACTGAAGATTAAGGATGAAGACAGGAATGTTTGAAGAAGGTTGATAATAGCTAGGGAATTCGGAGGTAGAAGCTTGTTCGGAAAGTAGGAAAGGAAAAGGGGATAAAAGCTTTTATATGAGAGGATCGCGTCGCTTCGCATTCTAAGGTAACCAGCCGATGGTTGACACGTGTACGAAGATAGAACGATGTGACTGATTGGATGTTTTGACTTCTTCATTTCGGCCGTAACGTACAGAGGAAGGAATCGTAGAATATCTATCATTTCTCATCGCTTCGGCAAAACTACTCTCTGTGAAATGATGGGACTATCTGTATACGGGTAAAATCAAGGTTAAGGAGCACTCCGATTACCCGGTGGGGAAAATGAAGCGAGGACGTAACTATAAGGAATCCAAATCAAATCTGGGAACCTGCCATATCAAGGTCCGGATAAAGCACCTTCCCCTGAATCCATCGAGACCATGCCCCTCGTCTCGGTCGGAATAAAGAGACCCCGGAGAGCATTGCCAAACGTCCGCACATGATGAACAAAGGGCCGTGATATCCGTGCCCGACCGGGTATGAAGGTGTGAATCTCGGCCCGTATCAGCAGCTCGTCAATGATTAGCAAAAAGGAAGATGTTTACCTTTCTTAAAATTGTACTTAGGGTAAAAATCCATACTATATAAAACGGAAGATCATTATTCAATACACATGTTGTAACACGCATACCCAAGCAATATACATTTTTTTTTCTCTTCTTCTAAAAGTTATTCAAAGTTCTTGACTTTACTCATAGTTCTTTATAAGTGTTTGTCTCCGAACCGAAGGCAGGTTACTTGTTAAGCTCATAACTGATCCCGGAACCAATATTACTACTGGTCTGGCTGCTTATTCTGTCTTTAATTTATTTATCTAATGTCATTAATTACTTGTATTCAATTAGTTCACATATCCTTAATATCGCGTGTAAATTCAATTGTTATCCATTTTTAAGGGTAAACAATTTGGCGTCCACCGTGGGCTACGGATAACAATGGTAAATCGATACATATTTCCATAACGCACTTTGTTTTATGCTTGTTCTTTGAGATTTTCATTTCACAAGAATGTGAAACTCTCAATCTGCTCACTTGAATGTTGATGCTGAATCTGGCCACCATGGAGAAAATAACAATATAGTGCCTAGCAACGAGGTGACCCGTGCAGACCCAAACGGGGTCCTAGTTGTAGACCCAATCAATGCTAACTCACATGTGGATATCAATGCCAACCTGCCGGCCGACCCCTAGAACAACGTTCGCAGAGAAGCCCGATCAATGGCTCAGAGCGACGAGATCAATCTGCGGGAGATCTTCGAAATGTTACAAGCCCAATAGGCGGCGATACCCCGGCTACAGAACCAAAGCTGTACCCCCAATAGAGTAAAGCCCGAACCATCCCGGGGAAGCACCCGAAGAAATGAGCAAGTCACGAAAAGGCCGGGTGAAGCTGAGCCCGGGAACAACCCCGAAATAATAAAGATGCTTGAGGAATTTACGAAACGGGTGGAATCAAGGGAGAAGAAAATTGAGGCCAAAAAAAATGGAGACCTATAACTCCAGAGTTGATCAAATCCCAGGAGCGCCCCCGATATTGAAAGGCCTGGACTCCAAGAAATTTGTCCAAAGCCTTTGCCCCCGAGCGTGGCACTGAAGCCAATCTCGAAAGTTCCGTATGCCTGAAATTCTGAAGTATAATGGAACCATGAATCCAAAGGAACACATGACCTCCTACACATGTTCCATCAAGGTAAAAAACTTAGAAGATGACAAAATCAAGTCAGTTTTGCTGAAAAAGTTCGGAGCAACCCTGATAAAGGGAGCAATGATATGGTATGAAAACTTACCCCCTAATTCTATTGATTCATTTTCTATGCTTGTAGATGCCTTTGTAAAAGCGCACGCCAGGGCCATCAAGGTTGAGACCAGAAAATCGAAACTTTTCAAAGTAAAACAATGAGATAACAAAATGCTCAGGGAATTCGTGTCGAGGTTTCAAATGGAATGAATGGACCTGCCTCCAGTTGCGGACGACTGGGCCATTCAGGCGTTCATCCAAGGGCTCAACCCCTAAAGCTCCTTACCTTCACAACAGTTGAAACAAAATTTGATAGAATACCCAGTGGTAAGTTGGACCGACGTACATAATCGGTACTAATAAAAAAGCAGAGTTTTTGTCAAGGACGATTAGCTCGGCGCCCCATCTGGTTATGTTTATCGCATCAGAATTAGTGATAGGTCTAAGAGAGTCATCTAACATGAGCCAAGACCAAACAGAGACCTGTATCAAGCTTATAGCAGAGATCGAAGGGGTAGCGGATCTGGGCGTAACCCTGCAAGAAATAAAAAAAGGAACGATCGAGGCCACAATAGCTGGGGACTCATGAGCAAAGGTCATCCGAATATAACTTCAATGTTGAAGCTATCGGCATCGTATCTGCCATCAGACGCATCAAAGATACCGAGTGGCTTCGACCATTGCAGTCAGACCCTACCCAGAGAGACCCTAACTTAATGTGTAAGTATCATGGCACTCATGTCCATAGAACTGAGGACTACCGATAGTTAAGAGAAGAAGTGGCCCGATTATTCAATAACGGGCATTTTCGAGAATTTCTGATTGATCGAGCCAAAAATCACTTCAGGAATATGGACTCCAACAAAAAGACCGAAAAAGAGGAACTTTAGCACGTCATCAACATGATAATTGGTGAAGTCGACACCCCCCAGGGACCAATTCCAAAGTGCACCAAGGTGTCCGTCATAAGTGAAAAATAAACCCGAGATTATATCCCGGAGGGAACCATTAGGTTCAATGATGAGGACGCTGAAGGCATCGTATAACCACATAATAATAATGCACTGGTAATATCTGTACTTGTAAATAAATCTCTAGTTAAGCGTGTGTTGATTGATCCAGGTAGCTCGACCAATATTATCAATCGAGGGCCGTAGAGTAGTTGGGTCTACCAGACTAAATAGTGCCGGCAGTCCGTGTTTTAAATGGATTCAACATGGCATGCGAATCCACTAAAAGAGAGATAATCTTGCCGGTGAACACCACCGGGTCCATTCAGGAAATGAATTTCTATGTGATTGAAATGGATATGAGATATAATGCTCTAATCGGAAGGCCATGGATTCACAACATAAGGGCAGTACCCTCGACACTACACCAGGCGCTGAAGTTCCCCACACCGGGAGGGATCAAGACGGTTTACGGAGAGCAGTCGACCACAAAAAAAATGTCTGCGGTCCATGAGGTGATCCCGATGTCCTCATTCTCGACACCGAAGAACACAAAATCGGTTAGGAAGGAATAAACTAAATAGCAATCACCGGCAGCGACCCCGACCGAATCAGAGAAGCAAGTAGCAGACGAAGATGATGATTACAGAGGAGGTCGTTCATCACCCTTGATGATTCCAATGCCACAAATCAACGGTCGAGGAGCTGGAACAAGTCATATTGATCGAACACTTGCCCGATCGGAAGGTATACCTAGGCACGAGGCTAACTCCTGAGCTCAGGAAAAAGCTTATTAAATTCCTTATAGCTAACATAAATTGTTTCTCTTAGTCTCATCTTGATATGACAAGAATTCTGCCAGAAATAACCACTCATAAGCTGAGCTTGGGTTCGAAGTTCCACCCGGTTAAACAGAAAAGGATGCCTCAGTCTAAAGTCAAGCACGCATTCATCAAAGACGAGGTATCCAAACTCCTTAAAATAGGTTCCATTCGGGAAGTTAAGTACCGGAATTGGTTAGCTAACGTAGTAGTAGTGCCTAAAAAGGGAAATAAATTAAGAATGTGCATAGATTAAAAAGACTTGAACAAGGCATGTCCCAAGGACTCTTTTCCTTTGCCTAACATCGATTGCATGATCGATGCGACTACCGGGCACGAGATACTCAGCTTTCTCGATGCCTATTTTGGGTACAACCAAATCTGGATGGACCCAGACGATCAAGAAAAAAAAATCCTTTAGCACTAAATTCGGAACCTATTGTTATAACGTAATGCCGTTCGGACTAAGAAACACCAGTGCCACTTATCAACACCTAGTAAACCGGATGTTAGAAGAGCAAATAGGAAAATTAATGGAAATTTATATTGACCACATGTTAGTTAAGTCCTTGCGAGCAGAGGACCATTTGAAATATTTGCAGGAAACCTTTGACATACTGAAGAGATACAATATGAAGCTGAACCCGGACAAATGCGCATTCGGGGTCGGATCTGTGAAGTTCCTTAGATTCATGGTTGTCCAACAAAGAGATTGAGATCAATATCGATAAAATCAAAGCGATAGAAGACATCATCATGGTGGACATCATCAAGGCTGTCCAAAGGCCAATCAGGTGCATAACCGCCCTAGGCCAATTCATATCGAGGTCTTCCAATAAGAGACATCGCCTCTTCTCATTATTGAAGAATAATAATAACTTTTCTTGGACCCTAGAATGCCAACATGATTTGAAGAACTCAAACGGTACCTTTAGAGTCCACCCTTGCTCCATATTGCGAAGGCGGATGAGCAGTTGTACCTGTACTTGGCGGCATTCGAGGTAGCGATAAGTGGAGTCCTAGTTCGGGAGGAGGAAGGTACGCAATTTTCTATTACTATGCTAGTAAAACTCTAAGGGAGGCCGAAACATGGTATCCTCACCTGGAAAATTGGCGCTCGCTTTGTTAAGCGCCTCCAGAAAGTTAAAACCGTATTTTCAATACCACCCCGTATGTGTCGTGACTTCTTACCCACTAAGGAATATTATGCACAAACCCAATCTCTCGGGTAGGTTGGCCAAATGGGCCGTAGAACGGGTAAGATATCGAATATCGGCCCTAAATTACGAACGGTGTCTCGAACACGAAGGGGTCTGGACCGACATCGTGTTGAAGCCGCCTACAAGTAACATAGTTAGGTAGTATATTAGAACTATAACATTAACTAACAATAAGGCTAAGTATGAGGCCATGATTGCAGGTATCGAATTGGCTAAAAACCTTGGGGCTGAGGTGGCCGAAACTAAGTGTGTTTCCCTCCTTGTGGGAAATTAAGTCAATGGGACGTTCGAAGTAAAGGAGGAACGGATGCAAAGGTATTTAGAAAAATTGAAGGTAACACTACATCAATTCAAGGAACGGACCCTACAACACGTACCCCAAGAACAAAATATCGAGGCTGATGCTCTAGCTAACTTAGGGTCATCGGTTGATGAATTCAGCTCAGGGATGGTCATACAACTCGTAAAATCGGTAGTGGAAGAAGGCCATGCTGAAATAAACTCAACAAGTTTAAATTGGGATTGGAGAAACAAGTACATATACTACTTGAAGACAGGTATGTTGCCCTCAGATCTTAAGAATCGAGAGCTCTACGCACGAAGGAGGCCAGGTTCAGTCTGTAATGACCCGACCGGTTGTTTTGAGCTTCAGCACATCGTTCAGTGGTTTGAGGTCATGAGCAGCTTCATTTAAGGTGTTATGACTTGTAGGTGCGGTCAGAATTGAATTTCGGGAAGTTTAGAGTTAATATGGAAAGGAAATTCTCATTTCGGAAGCCTTAAGTTGGAGAAATTGACTAAGAATGGAATTCTGAGTAAAGGACCTCCGAATATGGATTTGAAGGTTCCTGCAGGTTTGTATGATTGTTTTGGATTTGGGAGTATGTTCGGATCGAGCTTTGGATAACCCAAGAGCATTTCGAAACATATTATGGAATATAGCATTTTAGAAGAATTTCCTAAGTTTGGCTAGAAGCGTATTTCAATGATGTTGATGTCCGTTGGGGATTCCAAGTCTAGGAATAGCTCTGTATGGTGATTCTAGAGTTGGGAGCGCGATCAGAAGTGAATTCGGATATCCGTAGGTTATTTTGAAGTCATTTGGCTAAAGATAGAAATTTGAAGGTTTTTGAGAAATCCGACTGGAAGTGGAAATTTTGAATATGACTTGCGTGCAAAATTTGGGGCAATCCGGACGTGATTTGATAGGTTTCGGCATTGGAGGTGGAAGTTTGAAATTTCATGTTCATAAAGTTTGAATTTTAGTGTGATTCGTGGTTTCGATGTTGTTTGATGTGATTTGAGGCCTCGAGCAAGTCCGCATTACGTTTTGGAACAAGTTGGTGTAATTGGACAGGGTCCGGGGTCCTCGGGTGGATTCCGGGTGGTTAACGGATCAAGTTTGGAGTTTGAAAAAGTGCTGAGATTGCTGTCATCTGGTGTGACTGCACCTGCGAGGCAATGGCCGCAGGTGCGACTTTGGCACCGCAGGTGCGATATTTTGGTGGCTTGTTTACTGGGAGCGCATGTGCGATGTAATTTCCGCACCTGCGAAGGTGCAAATGCGGACAATGGGGCGCAGGTACGAGTTTTGGCTGGAGCTGAGGAGGCCACATGTGCGGGCATTTGGGCTCACCTGCGGAAGCGCAGGTGCGAGATCTGGATCGCAGGTGCGGATATCGTCCTAGGCAGTGTATGTTTTATAACCGAGCACTTGGCTCATTTTCTCCTATTTTCACCTAGCATGGGTGATTGTGGGGAGCTTCAAGGAGGGGTTTTCGTCAAGGATCACAAGGTAAGTTATTCCAACTCATCTAAATTTAAGTACAAGGTATATGCATGGATTTGAACATGAAAGATTGTGGAAAATTGGGAATTTTGAAGAAAACCTAGAAATTGTATTTCATATTTCTACCACAAATTTGAGCATGGAATTTAGAGAAAATTGTATATTTGAGCTAGTAAGGCTATGGGTAGGGTATATCTTCGAGAAATTTCGGAATCCGGGCACGTGGGCACGAGGGCATTTTGGTCAATTCACTGAGCGGAGTTGAGATTATATGTTTGAATTGTGGAAAATATTAGAGTATATTTTCATTGGTTTGTCGTTATTTGGATAGCTTTGGGGCGTTGTGCGTCCATTGGAGTCGTCGAAATGGCTTGGAAGCCGGTTATGGAATTTCGGAACGAGGTAAGTCTCCTTTCTAACTTTGTGAGGGGGAAT
The DNA here is from genome assembly GCA_005239505.1 of Nicotiana paniculata. Lineage (NCBI taxonomy): Eukaryota > Viridiplantae > Streptophyta > Magnoliopsida > Solanales > Solanaceae > Nicotiana > Nicotiana paniculata. The sequence continues at coordinate 299 of MDKI01011484.1, read as the reverse complement.
TGCCCCCCTATTGAACTAATTAAATATGTGCTACTATCTGTGGGGGCTACGTTCGCACGAGGTGATGGGAGTCCATGCGTAGCTACTATTATGCCATGTCTGGGTAGTGTAGGACCCACTAGCATGCTTTATTTGTCGTACTTGTGACCGTGTCAATAAAATATCATGTGATCCTTCAAATGATATTAGACTGATAATGCTATTGAATTGGTAATTTATTTCCTAAGAAGGTTAGAGTGTACTGATGTGTGGCTAGAATTCGTGATTTTAAGCATTATTTACCTCGCATTTTATGTACT
>ML302470.1:27259-58966 GCA_005239505.1 Nicotiana paniculata | reverse complement strand
GATGATAATAAGTTATTTTCTCATAGAGCAAGAAAATTATCTTTTTATCATTTTAAGAACTTATAGTAGAAAATTTGTATTTTGATATTATGTTGGGAAAAATTCTAATTGGACAGGATATTGATTTTGTTTTTATCAATGCCCCAACCTTTAAAAATTAACATATTCATTTTGTTACCATGTATAATTATTACCACTTGATAGATAAGTTTGTAAATAACACTAGCAATATATTTGAGTAGATAAGTATTAACTTTTATGGAATAAGCATTTTATCAAAGTAGATATAGTAATCTGTTGAGAGACTTCCTGATACTACGTGGCATATGATGATGTTATACTTAATTTGAAAGTTAGTTGAGTTTTGGTAAAGGACAAATCATTTTAATATACACTCAAAATACCTAGAGTTCTTCTACACTAAGAAATAGACTTTTGCAATAGTTTGGTGAAGGGATGTGTTTCAACCGACCTTATACTTTGTATACATAGTAAATAAGAAACCTTATCATTTGGGAAAGGAGGGAATTGTTAGGTACATATATTTACACTCCAGCAACTATGTGGGGAGAAACTCTATCTTGCTCGCTCCTTTTTCCCTAAAACCGTGAAGTGAACAAAGTTTTTCTTCACGTACAGCTTCTCCATATGTTCATACATTCAGTTAAGGTAAGTTTTATTTAACACATTTAATTGTTAAGAACTCACGGGACGGTGATAGGAAACCGTGTTCAAGTCGTAGTAATTGTATAAATAGATTATGAGATCTTTTCTTATGGTATGGAGATTGGTGGTTGTGTGGTAGCTCGTGTAGAGCTTGATTGTTGTTAAAAGGAGGCCGGGTGTGGAGTAGATCATTGTATAAAGCCTCGAGAGCTTGTCGCTCTTTGATTGCTTGACGATAGTGTCGGTATAGTTGTAGTTTTTAGTTGATGTTGTGGTTGTGTTGTTATTATTGAATTTGAAAAAAAAAGTGTACAAATATATCATATACGAGCGTATATTGGTTGTTGCTGGATGTTATAACTTGTGGGAAGTCATATAAGTAGGGGAGGTGCTGCCGTTTTATTATAAATGAGTCGTAGTCAACATATAATAGTTACGACGTTTAAAAGATAACAATAGTACCGTTTCTCTTATTGTAGACTAAGGAGTCGTGACCATTGCACAACTTGAGGTTAGGCCGTATATACAAGGTATGTGAGGCTATCACTTTCCTTCTTTTGCACGACTCCGATTGTACATAATGCGACGAACGAGCTTCTAAAGATACTCTACTCTTAGAAGCTAGCAGTACTTACATTGTTTCCCTTCTTATGGAACAATTGATGTTGAAGTTGCTTCTCTTATTCTTATGTTATCAATGCTGTTGGTACTTCCTGATTTTTCTAAGATTCTCGATGAAGTGTTAGCCCTAATGATGTGTACGGATAATACCGACCTTACGTCACTCTGTAATGTTCAGAACATGATTCCAATGAGTCGTCTTGCGTGCATTATATATATGTATCTATTTTACTCTACCGAGTCGCGCTATAGTCGGTCGGGTATGGCACCTATTGTGCAACCACTGATCAGTTGGGTTTACTGAGTCCTCTTTGAGGTCGGGTATGATATGATGATGATGATGATGATGCCCACATAGGCGGATGTTGATACGATAATGATGATGCCCACTGAGGCGGATGATTTTAAAAGATTATGTGTATATATGTATCATGCATTTCATGTTACTGTCTCTTAGTAGCACTCAGATGTTACATGTTGTATCTTCTCTACCTCTCTTTACATTATTGTTGATATTTATATTGACCTGCCTTACATACTCAGTACATTATTCGTACTGATGTCCTTTTTATTTGTGGACACTGCATGTCGTGCTGCAGGTCCTGATAGATAGGTAGATGCAGTTCCCCCACCACAATAGGCTTTCCAGTTCAGCGGTTATTGGTGAGATCCCTTCTCCGGACTTGCCGTGGTCTTGGTATGCATTTTTGGTTATAGATATTATGGGTATGTTGGGGCACTGTTCCGACTATGTTGCATTACTTATGCTCCTTTAGAGGCTCATAGACAGGTGTCGGCTTATGTATAGTTTGGTATGCCTTGTCGGATGATTTTTGTTATATAGTCTTTCATGGAAGCGTGGTAGCTCCTAAGTTATATGTAGTTTCTTGGCAGTTTGTTATCCTATGTTATCCATGTTCATTCCCTTATCTATAATTGTTTGGTGTTCATAATCCATATCTACCACTTATATTTATCTCGCCGGCCCTTAAAGATAATAAGAAGATTAGATAAAATGTACATTGGTGCTCGGCAAGTATGGCCTGGGTACTAGTCATAATCCTCCAGTTTGGGTCGTGACACGAATTAATAGAGGGAACCTCGACACTGGAATCGCGCACATAAGCCAAATAAGCCAAACACCCCTTCTCGACCATACGCCGAGCCTGCACGTACAATATAATACTGCAAGTAGAATGACAAGGAGTTCCTTTCCACTCCAAACGGGGCAAATCCGGTAAGGCTAAGGTCACCGTCTTGGCATGACAATCCAAGATAGCATGATATGGGGATAACCAGTCCATCCCCAATATAACATCAAAGTCCACCATACCTAAAAGCAACAAATCAACACGGGTCTCAAGACCCCCAATCACCACAACACAAGAACAATGGACTCGATCGACCACGATAGAATCACCCACCGGTGTAGATATATAAACAGGAATACTCAGTGGATCACTAGGTATGACCAGGTATGGTGTAAACTAAGAGGACACATATGAATACGTAGACCCTGGATCAAATAGCATTGAAACATCTCTGTCACACACCCGAATAGTACCTGTAATGACTGTATCTGAAGACTCAGCCTCTGGCCTGGATGGAATAGAATAACATTGAGGCTGGGCCCCACCAACCTGAACCACATCTCTGGGACGGCCGACTACTAGCTGGCCTCCACCTCTGGCGGCCTGAGCTCCACCTCTATGACCTGTACCTCCACCTCTAGCACCTCTACCCCCACCTCTAGCTGGTTAGGCAGGCTGTGGAACACCTGGTGCTTGTACCATGGCACGAGAACTCTGATGCTGAGATCCACCAGAACCTCGGGGGCAAAACCTTGAAATGTGCCTCGAACCACCGCAAGTATAACAAGGCCTTTGCTGATGTGACTGCTGACTCTGGAACTGGCCCTGTCGACCCTGATAACCACCTTGGAGATTCTGAAGCGGCGGTGCACGGATAGGTGCTGGTGGCACACTGTAAGGCTACTGATCGGAATAGTGCATCTGATAACCACGACCACTAGAAGTACCATGGCAAACCTGAAGGGCTGACTGAAAAAGGTCTAGGAGGATGACCTCTGCTTGAAGAATCCATGCCCCCAGATGAGGTTCCATTGAAACGACCGAAATGACGGGGCTTCTTGTCAGCCTCCTGACCACCTCCCTGTGACAAGATCATCTCAATCCTCCTAACCATATTGGCCGCATCCTGGAATGATATATCTGTACCTGATTCTCTGCCCATCTGAAGTCTGATAGGCCGGGCCAATCCCTCGATAAACCTTCGAACCCTCTCCCGATCAGTGGGAAGTATCATAAGAGCATGTCGGGCTAGAGTGATGAACCTGGTCTCGTACTGAGTGACGAACATGGATCCCTGCTGGAGACGCTCAAACTGCCTCCGAAGATCCTCTCTCTGAGTAATGGGAAGGAACTTCCCCAAAAATACCACTGAGAACTGAGTCCAAGTCAAAGGTGTAGATCCAGCTGGTCTAGCTAGGAAATAGTCTCTCCACCAACTCTTGGCTGCGCCAGATAACCGAAAAGTAGCAAAGTCAACCCCGTTCGACTACACTATGCCCATATTCCGAAGAACCTCATGGCAGGTGTCCAAATAATCCTGGGGGTCCTCTGATGGTGAACCAGTTAAAGTAGCAGTGAATAACTTAGTGAACCTTTCCAGTCTCCACAAAGCATTTGCTGACATAGGTTCTCCCTCTGCTACCGGCGCTGCAATACCCGGCTGAGCTACTCCGGCTGGCTAAGGCGCCGGAGTCTGAAACTGTGGAGCTAGCTGCTCTGGCACGCGGGTGACAGGAGTCTGGGCACCTCCCCCAGCCTGAGAGACGGCTTGTGTTGGAGGAAGAAGACCCTCCTGTGCTACACTCTCCATGAGTTCGACTAGACGGACAAGGGCGTCCTGAAGCACTGGGGTAGCTGTGAACCCCTCTAGGACCTGAGCTGGTCCAACTGGGACTGCCGGAACTAGGACATCCTCATCTGACTCGACTTGAGGGTCCTCCACTAGGGCTGCTGCTCTAGGCTGACCACGGCCCCGGCCTCGGCCTCTAGCACGGCCTCGTCCTCGACCTCGACCCCGAGTAGGAGCTGTAGCAGGAGTGTTAGGCTGCTGGGTGGAACCAAGGGAAGCACGCGTCCTCGCCATCTGCGAGAGAATAGAATGGAAACTCAATCAGTACTCAGAATTCATAGTGCACAACAGAGAAGAAAAGAAATATGGAGTCATCCTAACTTTGCAACATCTGGGGGATAAATACAGACGTCTCCGTACCTAAGTAACCTAGCGCTCTGATACCAACTTGTCACGCCCCGAAATCCCACCATCGGGACGTGATGTCATCTAACGTTGAACCCACTAGACAAGCCAACGTGTATAGATAAACTAGCTTATCAACATCAATTTACTAGGATAAACTAAACGGTTCACGTTTTAACAACGGAAATAAATATGGTTTCAAGCTAAATAAGGACAACATAATACAACAACGCGTAAATTTTCGCAAAACCTGGAGTGACAAACTCACGAACTGTCTATAAGAGTGCTAAATACAAGTCTGAAAAGAGAATACATAGCTGTCTCTGAAACTAGGAAAAAGAAACAAGACAGAAGTGAAGACAAAGGGATGGAAGAGACGCCAAGGCCCACGAACGCCAGCGGGTATACCTTGAAGCCTCTATGATAAGCTGGAAGACACTCCCACTAATGATGTCTCTTGTCAGACCCCTGAGCACTGCCCTGTGATAAGACCATCTCAATATGCCTGGCTATATTGGCCGCCTGCTGGAATGAAATATCAGTACCTGTCTCTCTTTCCATCTGGAGTTTAATAGACCTCCTCACCCTCTCACGATCTGTGGGGAGTATCATGATAGCGTGTCGGGCCAAAGAAATGAACCTAGTCTCATACTGTGTAACAGTCATAGATCCCTGCTGGAGGAACTCAAACTTCCTCCAAAGACCCTCCCTCTAAGTAACTAGTAGAAACTTCTCCAAGAATAACTCGGAGACCAAGCTGGTCTGGTCAAACAGTAGTCCCTCCACCAAGTCATGGCAGTACTAAAAGACAGAATGTAGCAAAATCAACTCCATTGGACTCCACGATGCCCATGTTCCAAAGAACATTATAGCAACTACCCCAGAAATCCTGGTGTTCCTCCGATGATGCACCAGTAAATGTAGTAGAAAATAGCTTGGTGAACCGATCCAACCTCCACAAAGCATCGGCTGACATGGCGGCCCCTTCAACTGCCTGTGCCACAAAACCCGGCTGAGTTGCTCCAGCAACCTGAGGTGCTGGAGTCTGGAACTGAGGAGCTAGTTGCTCCGGTGTGCGGGTAGCAGGAGTTTGGGTCCCTCCCCTAGCTTGAGAGACGGCTGGTGCAGTAGGAAGAAGACCAGCCTGAGCCACGCTCTCCATAAGGCCCGGGTAAAGGTCCACAGCGTCCTGAAGAACCGGAGTGGCAATGAACTCCTCTGGGACCTAAGCTGGTCCAGCTGGAACTGCCTAAGCAGAAATCTCACCGGAAAAGTATACCTGTGGGTCTTCTACTGGTGCTGCTGCTCTAGGCTGAGCTCTGGCTCTACCTCGGCCTCTAGCACGGCCTCGACCCCTCGTAGGAGCTGCAACAAGAGGCTCGGGCTGCTGATCAGTAGATGAGGAAGAACGTATTCTCGCCATGTGCGAGAGAATAGAATAGAAAATCAGTTAGCATTTAGAATTCAAACCGCACGATAGAGAAGAAGAAAAGTGAAGTTATTCCTAACCTTGCAGCCTATGGGGGATAAGTACAGACGTCTCCGTACCGATCCCTCAGACACTACAAGTTTGTCCGTGAATTTTGAGATCTAGGGAACCTAGTGCTCTGATACCAACTTTTCATGACCCGAAATCCCACCTTCAGGCCGTGATGGCGTCTAACATTGAACCCATTAGACAAGCCAACTTTACTAGTTATTTCGATTTATTCCTTTGCTATTTAGCATTTTAAAAGTGATCTATAAGAAAAAATAGAAATGAGAATGCGGAAGCTAAGTAATTCAACAAACTAAAATAATAAGTCTTACAGAAATTTCCTTAAACATACCCCCAGAACTGGTGTCACAATTTCACGAACAGTCTAAAATTTTGCTAAATACAATGGTCTGAAACAAGTAAATACAACTGTCTTAGAACTACTGAAATGAGATAGAAAATGGGAGGAAAGAGTAGAAGGTGACGCCAAGGCCCACGAACGTCTGCGGGACTACCTTGATGTCGGCTGTGTGGACTGAAGGGTTCTCCCTCTGTCAGTTTGCACTGGGTCCGGCTGCGTAATCTGCACAACATAAAGAAGTGCAGGTGTAGCATCAGTACAAGCGACCCCATGTACTGAGTAAGTGCCGATCCTAACCTCCAGAAGTAGTGACGAGGCTAGGACACGACAAGTAATAAAAACCCGTGCAATTCAACAATATGTAATAGAAATGACGGCATGAAGTAAACAGTTAAATACAAATACAGGGACAGCATGCTAGGTTACAAAAAGCGGGCAACACTTATTGAGTAACAGAATGTGACCACCGACTAGTATCAAAATAATAACAGGGAACAAACAAGTGCACGGTATCACCCTTCGTGCTTTACTCTCGTTCTCACCAAAACAAGTGCACGGCATCACCCTTCGTGCTTTACTCTCATTCTCACCAAAACAAGTGCACGACATCACCCTTCGTGCTTTTACCTCACAATATCATAGCACCGCATTATCCTTCGTGCATTATCTCTCATATAATGGCAAGGCATCAACCTTCATACTTTTAGAACCAAAATATCGGCACTACATTAACCATCGTGCTTTTAAATATAAAATCATGGCACGACATCACCCTTCGTGCTTTTACACTCTTCCTCACCCAAGCAATAATCAGAACAACAGTTTGGAAAGGAAGAACCACAATACAAATCATAATATACAACATCCCCACAAGTGAACAATAACAACAATATCACCATCCCGGAAAGGGACACAACTATAACCAATCTCACTGAATGTACAACATAGCCAAATAATCCTCAAACGAACAACTAATCAACAGTGTTCACAACCATGTATTTCCAACAATTTAATACTCTCCTAAATGCAAGCTACCTCATAACACAATGGATATCGAAGAAGACATATATACCATAAGATATGACTCACGGGCATGCTTAACAACAACTCGTCACCTCACCTATGCATTGAAAATGATGATAACACGTAGCACATATGACTCAATATACACTTTGTTATGAAATCCAACCCCAAAATGAGATCGAATTCCCAAAAATTGGAAAAGCCCTAACTTTACCGAAACCCCAATTTCTACCTTTGATTTCATGTTTTTAGACCTAGAATCTAGTAAATGTTGATGAAAATGGAAGAAAATAAGTTAAAGATCACATACCTAAGAGAGTATGGTGAGTAAATGCTTCAAAAATCGCATAAGAACTTTGGAGAAGAAGGGGTTTATGAAAAAATGGTGGAATCCCGTGTAAGTGTTCTGTTTTGGGGTCATTTAAATCAACGGGCAAAAATGACCTACGTGATCGCGAAGAAATGAGTGCGATCGCGGAGAGTACTGGACAATGACCCTCGCGATACCAAACAACCGTGTTCGCGTAGAGTAATATGCTACCCAACCCCAGATCCCTTTAACGCTATGCGATCGCATGAGGCCCCTCGCGGTCGTGTAGAGCACTACTCCCAGGCTTTGCGATCTCCTCCTAGGCCCTGCGTTCACGTAGGGTAATTTCTCAACCCCTAACCATATGAACATCGCAATCGCGTGAATTACACCACGATCGCGGAGGGTAAATCACAGAACACCATATTTTTTTCTAAGCCTAAATCACCCCGACGCCTACCCGAAACTTACCCGAGCACTCGGGGCTTAAAACCAAATATACACAGGACTTCAAAATCATCCTACGGAATTATTCAAATAATGAAACCACAAAAATAACTTCAAAAACAATGAATTAAACTCCAAAATCTATAGAATTTTCTCAAACTTCGTTAACTTCTAAATTTTCCAATTTTGATCCGAAATACGTCAAACCAAGTCCGTTTCTTACCAAATTTTACAAATAACTCACATAACACATACTGAACCTGTTCCTGGCTCCGGAACCATTATACGGGCCCGGTAACACAGGTTTCACATCAAAGTTCATTTTCAGAAGTCTTTATTATTTTCAGGAAATAATTTTCTTTAATAATTCATTTCTCGGACTTGGGACCTCGGAATTTTATTCCGGGCATACGCCCAGGTCCCATATTTTCCTACGGACCCTCCGGGACCGTCAAATCACGGGTCCGGGTCCATTTACCAAAAATATTGACCAAAGTCAACTTTATTTAAATAATTATTATAAGAACATTATTTTATAAATTTTCCACATAACGGTTACCCGGCTACACGTCCGGGATGCGCACGCATATCTAGGTGAGATAAAAGGAGGCTTTCTGGCCTCGCAACGTAGATTTAGCTACAAATACACGGGATGACCTTTTGAGTCATCACAACCTCCACCTCTAAAATAAACGTTCGTCCTTGAACGGATATATAAGAATACATGAAGCGGGGAAAAGATGGGGATATCGGCTCCTCCTCATAAGACAAATCCTTGTCCAACTGGACACCGCTGAAGTCAAGTACATGAGACGGATTCGCAATATAGCTCCGGAGCATAGATACGTGAAATACCGGATGCACGGATGACAAACTAGGTGGCAAGGAAAGTCTGTAGGCCACCTCTCCTACCTTATCCGGAATCTCAAATGGACCAATGTACCTAGGGCTCAACTTTCCCTTCTTTACGAATCTCATCACGCCTTTCATGGGCGACACCTAAAGAAATACCTGGTCTCCTATCATAAATGCCAAATCTAGAACTCTGCGATCCTCATAACTCTTCTGCATGGACCGAGCTGTACGAAGTCTATCCTGAATGATCTTCACGTTGTCCAAGGCATCCTGGAATAACTCAGAACCCAACAATCTAGTCTCTCCCGACTCAAACCATCCGATTGGAGACCGACACCGCCTACCATACAACGCCTCATACTGAACCATCTGAATGCTTGACTGATAGTTGTTGTTGTAGGCAAACTCAGCTAAATGCAAGAACTGGTCCCATGAACCACCAAAGTCAATGACACAAGCTCGCAACATATCCTCCAAAAATCTGAATAGTACGCTCGGACTGTCCGTCCGTCTGAGGATGAAATGTTGTGCTCAAATCAATCTGTGTGCCTAACTCTCGCTGAAATACGCTCCAGAAATGGGAGGTAAAGTGAGTACCTCGATCTGATATAATGGATATGGGCACACCATGCAATCTAACAATCTCTCTCATATAGATCTTTGCCAACTTCTCTGCTGAATACGAAACCGATACTGGGATGAAGTGCGTTGACTTGGTCACCCTATCCACAATGACCCATACTGCATCAAAAAACCTCCGAGTCCGTGGGAGTCCAACTACGAAATCCATGGTGATACGCTCCCACTTCCACTCGGGAAGCTGAATCTGTTACATCAAACCACCGGGTCTCTCGTGATCGTTCTTAACCTGCTAACAGTTCAAGCACCGAGCTACATATGCTACAATATCCTTCTTCATCCTCTGCCACCAATAATTCTGCCATAAGTCCTGATACATCTTTGCGGCGCCCGGATGAATAGAATACCGGGAACTATAGGCCTCCTGTAGTATCAACTCCTGAATACCATCAACATCAGGTACACAAATACGACCATGCATTCTCAAAACTCCCTCATCATCCATCGTAACCTGCTTGGCACCTCCGTGCCGATCCGTATCTCTAAGAACACATAGATGGCGATCATCATACTGCCTGGCCCGAATATGATCATACAATTAAGAACGGGCCACGATATGGGCCAACACACTGCCAGTCTTAGAAACCTCCAATCTCATAAAATGGTTGGCCAAGGCCTGAACATTCAACGCAAGCGGTCGCTCTCCGACTGATAAATAAGCAAGACTAACCATACTGGTTGACTTCAGGCTCAAAGCATCGGCCACCACATTGTCTTTCCCCGGATGGTAAAGAATGGTAATATCATAATCCTTCAGTAACTCTAACCATCTCCTCTGCCTCATGTTCAACTCCTTCTATTTGTACAGATACTGCAAGCTCTTATGATCCGTGAATACCTCACATGGCACATCATACAAATAATGCCTCCAAATCTTCAATGCATGCACAATCGCTGCTAACTCCAAGTCATGAACTGGATAGATCTTCTCATGAACCTTCAACTGACGAGAAGCATAGGCTATAACCTTGCCATCCTGCATCAACACTGCACCAAGTCCCACCCGTGAAGAATCATAATACACGGTATATGGCCCTGAAACTGTGGGAAAAACTAACACCGGTGCCGTGGTCAAGGCTTCCTTGAGCTTCTGAAAGCTCGCCTCAAACTCCTCCGACCACCTGAACTGGGCACCCTTCTGAGTCAATCTGGTCATCGGGGATGCAATGGATGATAAGCCCTCCACAAATCGGCGATAATAACCTGCTAAGCCCAGGAAACTCCGAATCTCTGTAGCTGAGGTGGGTCTAGGCCAATCTCTAACTGCTAAAATCTTCTCGGGATCCACCTGAATACCCTCTGACGATACCACATGGCCTAGAAATGCAACTGAAGTCAACCCGAACTCACACTTGGAAAATTTGGCATATAACTGAATATCCCTCAAAGTCTAGAGGACGACTCGAAGGTGGTGCTCATGCTCCTCACGGCTACGGGAGTAAATCAAAATATAATCAATGAAAATAATCACAAATGATTCCAAATAGGGCCTGAAAACTCGGTTCATCAAGTCCATAAAAGCAGTGGGGGCATTTGTCAGCACAAATGACATCACCAGGAACTCATAATGCCCATACCGAGTACGAAAGGTTGTCTTAGGGACATCAGACGCCCTAATCCTCAGCTGAGGGTAACAAGATCTCAAGTCAATCTTGGAAAACACTGAAGCACCCTGAAGCTGGTTGAATAAATCATCAATCCTCGGCAAAGGGTACTTATTCTTAATAGTAACCTTGTTCAACTGCCGGTAAACAATACACATCCTCATCGAGCCATCTTTCTTCTTGACAAACAACACTGGGGAACCCCACAGAGAAACACTATGCCTAATAAAGCCTTTATCCAACAAATCCTGCAACTGATCCTTCAACTCCTTCAACTCTAGCGGGGCCATACTATACGGCGAGGTAGAAATGGACTGAGTGCCCGGAGCCAACTCAATGCAAAAGTCAATATCCCTGTCGGGTGGCATACCTAGCAGGTCAGTAGGGAATACCTCTGGAAATTCACGAACCACGGGCACAGACTCCATAGAAGGAACCTCAGCACTAGAATCGCGAACATAGGCCAAATAGGCCAAGCAACCCTTCTCGACTCCAAACGAGGTGCTCCTGGCTAGGCCAAGGTCACTATCTTGGCATGATAGTCCAGAATAGCATGATAGGGGGATAACCTATCCATCCCCAATATAACATCAAAGTCAACCATATCAAGAAGCAAAAAGATCAACCTGAGTCTCCAGACTACCAATAACTACTAAGCAAGCATGATAGACTCGATCTACTACTATAGAATCACCCACCGGGGTAGACACATGCACAAAAATACTCAAGGAATCAAGGGGCATACTCAAATAAGGGGCAAAATATGAAGACACATAGAAGAATGTAGATCCCGGATCAAATAAAACCGAAGCATCTCTACTGCAAACTGAAATCATAACTGTAATAACTGTATCAGAGGCCTCAGCCTCAGGCCTGGTAGGAATAGCATAGTACCGGGGCGGAGCCCCTCCAACCTGAACATCTCTGGGTCGACCTACTACGGGCTGACCTCTACCTCTCGTGGCCTGTCCTCCACCTCTATAAGTCTGACCTCCACCTCTGGCACCTCCACCTCCACCCATAGCTGGCTGAGGGGGTGGGGGTGCACCCGGTGCAAAACCCATAACACGGGAACTCGGATGCTGAGATCTACCAGAAGCTCGGAGGCAATACCTAGAAATGTGCCCTGGATCACCACAAGAGTAACAAGCCCTCTACTGCTGATGCTGCTGGACCTGAAACTGTCCATATCGACCAGAATAACCACCTTGGAAGCTCTGAAGTGGCGGTGCAATGATAGGAGCTCATGTTGCATTGTGGGATACCTGAAACGCCGATTGGAATGGCCTAAGAGGATGACCTATGCTAAGGGAATCTCTGCCTCCAGATGAGGCACCACTGAATTGACCGGAATGGCGAGGTCTCTTGTCAGACCCCTGACCACTGCCCTGTGATAAGACCATCTCAATACGCTTGGCCGCATTGGCCGCCTCCTGGATGAAATATCTGTACGTGTCTCTCTGGCCATCTGGAGTCTAATAGGCCGATCTAGACCCTTAATAAACCTCCTCACCCTCTCACGATCAGTGGGGAGTATCATGATAGCGTGTCGGTCCAAAGTAATGAACCTGGTCTCATATTGTGTAACAGTAATAGATCCCTGCTGGAGGCACTAAAATTGCCTCCGAAGACCCTCCCTATGAGTAACTGGTAGAAACTTCTCCAAGAATAACTCGGTGAACTGGGCCCAAGTCAAAGGCGAAGACCCAGCTGGTCTGGTCAAACAGTAGTCCCTCCACCAAGTCTTGGTGGTACCAGAAAGACGGAATGTAGCAAAATTAACTCCATTGGACTCCACGATGCCCATGTTCCTAAGAACATCATAGCAACTGTCCAAGCAATCATGGGGATCCTCTGATGATGCACCAGTAAATGTAGTAGAAAATAACTTGGTGGACCGATCCAACCTCCACAAAGCATCGACAGACATGGCTGCCCCCTCAATTGCATGTGCCACACAACACGACTGAGTTGCTCCGGCTGCCTGAGGTGCTGGAGTCTGGAACTGAGGAGCTAGATGCTCTAGTGTGCGGGTAGCTAGAGTCTAGGTCCCCCCCCCCCAGCCTAAGAGATAGCTGGTGTAGTAGGAAGAAGACCAGCCTGAGCCACACTCTCCATAAGGCCCACTAACAGACCGGAGCGTCCTGAAGAACTGGGGTGGCAATGAACCCCTCTGGGACCTGAGTTGGTCCAACTGTAACTGCCTCAACAGTAATCTCACCGGAAAAATCTACCTGTGGGTCCTCTACTGGTGTTGCTGCTCTAGGCTGAGCTCTGGCTCTGCGTCGGCCTCTAGCACGGCCTCGGACTCGTCCTCGACCCCTCGTAGGAGCTGCAACAAGAGGATCGGGCTGCTGATTGCTTGATGAGGAAGCACATATTCTCACCATCTGCCAGAGAATAGAATAGAAAATCAGTTAGCATTTAGAATTCAAACCGCACGACAGGGAAGAAGAAATGTGATGTTATTCCTAACCTTCCAGCCTCTGGGGGATAAGTACAGACGTCTCTGTACCGATCTCTGAACTCTTCAAGTTTGTCCGTGAATTGTGAGACCTAGGAAACCTAGTGCTCTGATACCAACTTGTCACGACCTGAAATCCCACCTTCAAGCCGTGATGGCGTCTAACATTGAACCCGCTAGACAAGCCAACGTTACTAATTATTCCGATTTATTCCTTTTCTATTTAGCATTTTAAAAGTGCCATATAAGAACAAATAGAAATGAGAATGCGGAAGGTAAGAAATTCAACAAACTAAAATAATAAGTCTTACAGAAATTTCCTTAAACATACCCCCAAAACTGGTGTCATAATTTCCCGAACAGTCTAAGATTTTGCTAAATACAATGGTCTAAAACAAGTTAATACAACTGTCATGGAACTAGTGAAATGAGACAAAAAATGAGAGAAAAGAGTAGGAGGTGACGGCAAGGCCCACGAACGTCTGCGGGACTACCTCGATGTCGCCTGTGTGGACTGAAGGGTACTCCCTCTGTCAGTGTCCACTGGGTCCGGCTGCGTAATCTGCACAACATAAAGAAGTGCAGGTGTAGCATCAGTACAACCGACCCCATGTACTGAGTAAGTGCCGAGCCTAACCTCGGTGAAGTAGTGACGACGCTAGGACACGACAAGTAATAAACACCTGTGCAGTTCAACAATATGTAATAGAAATGGCGGCAGGAAGTAAACAATTAAATACAAATACGGGGAGAACATTCTAGGGTACAAAAAGGGGGCAACACTTATTCACTAATAGAACGTGACCATCGACTAGTATCAAAATAATAACAGGGAACAAACAAGTGCACGGCATCACCCTTCGTGCTTTACTCTCGTACTCACCAAAACAAGTGCACGACATCACCCTTCGTGCTTTTACCTCATAATATCATGGCACGACATTATCCTTCGTGCATTATCTCACATATCATGGCACGACATCACCCTTCATGATTTTAGAATCACAATATCGGCACGGAATTAACCTTCGTGCTTTTAAATATAAAATCATGGAACGATAACTCGGAGAACTGGGCCAAAGTCAAAGGCGAAGACCCAGCTGGTTTGGTCAAACAGTAGTCCCCCCACCAAGTCTTGGTGGTACGAGAAAGACGGAATGTAGCAAAATTAACTCCATTGGACTCCACGATGCACATGTTCCGAAGAACATCATAGCAACTGTCTAAGAAATCATGGGGATCCTCTGATGATTCACCAGTAAATGTAGTAGAAAATAGCTTGGTGGACCGATCCAACCTCCACAAAGCATCGACAGACATGGCTGCCCCCTCAACTGCATGTGCCACAAAACACGACTGAGTTGCTCCAGCTGCCTGAGGTGCTGGAGTCTGGAACTGAGGAGCTAGCTGCTCTAGTGTGCGGGTAGCTAGAGTCTGGGTCCCCCCTAGCCTAAGAGATAGCTGGTGCAGTAGGAAGAAGACCAGCCCGAGCCACACTCTCCATAAGGCCCAATAACGGACAAGAGCATCCTGAAGAACTAGGGTGGCAATGAACCCCTTTGGGACCTGAGCTGGTCCAACTGTAACTGCCTCAACAGTAATCTCACAGGAAAAATCTACCTGTGGGTCCTCTACTGGTGTTGCTGCTCTAGGCCGAGCTCTGGCTCTGCGTCGGCCTCTAGCACGACCTCGGACTCGTCCTCGACTCCTCGTAGGAGCTGCAACAAGAGGATCGGGCTGCTGATCGGTTGATGAGGAAGCACATATTCTCACCATCTGCCAGAGAATAGAATAGAAAATAAGTTAGCATTTAGAATTCAAACCGCACGACAGAGAAGAAGAAATGTGATGTTATTCCTAATCTTGTAGTCTCTGGGGGATACAGACGTCTCTGTACCGATATCTTGAACTCTACAAGTTTGTCCGTGAATTGTGAGACCTAAGAAACCTAGTGCTCTGATACCAACTTGTCACGACCCGAAATTCCACCTTCAGGCCGTGATGGCGTCTAACATTGAACCTGCTAGACAAGCCAACGTTACTAGTTATTCCGATTTATTCCTTTTCTATTTAGCATTTTAAAGGTGCCATATACGAACAAATAGAAATGAGAATGCGGAAGGTAAGAAATTCAACAAACTAAAATAATAAGTCTTACAGAAATTTCCTTAAACATACCCCCAGAACTGGTGTCACAATTTCCCGAACAGTCTAAGATTTTGCTAAATACAATGGTCTAAAACAAGTTAATACAATTGTCTTGGAACTAGTGAAATGAGACAGAAAATGAGAGAAAAGAGTAGGAGGTGACGCCAAGGCCCACAAACGTCTGCGGGACTACCTCGATGTCGCCTGTGTGGACTGAAGCGTACTCCCTCTGTCAATGTCCACTGGGTCCGGCTGCGTAATCTGCACAACATAAAGAAGTGCAAGTGTAGCATCAGTACAACCGACCCCATGTACTGAGTAAGTGCCGAGCCTAACCTCGGCGAAGTAGTGACGAGGCTAGGACACGACAAGTAATAAACACCTGTGCAATTCAACAATATGTAATAGAAATGACGGCAGGAAGTAAACAGTTAAATACAAATACGGGGAGAACATTCTAGGGTACAAAAAGGGGGAAACACTTATTGACTACCAGAACGTGACCATCGACTAGTATCAAAATAATAACAGGGAACAAACAAGTGCACGGCATCACCCTTCGTGCTTTACTCTCATTCTCACCAAAACAAGTGCACGACATTACCCTTCGTGCTTTACTCTCATTCTCACCAAACCAAGTGCACGGCATCACCCTTCGTTATTTTACCTCACAATATCATGGCACGATATTATCCTTCGTGCATTATCTCTCATATCATGGCACGACATCACCCTTCGTGCTTTTAGAATCACAATATCGGCACGGAATTAACCTTTGTGCTTTTAAATATAAAATCATGGAATGATAACTCGGAGAACTGGGCCCAAGTCAAAGGCGAAGACCCAGCTGGTCTGGTCAAACAGTAGTCCCTGCACCAAGTCTTGGTGGTACTAGAAAGACGGAATGTAGCAAAATTAACTCCATTGGACTCCACGATGCCCATGTTCCAAAGAACATCATAGCAACTGTCTAAGAAATCATGGGGATCCTCTGATGATGCACCAGTAAATGTAGTAGAAAATAGCTTGGTGGACCGATCCAACCTCCACAAAGCATTGACAGACATGGCTTCCCCCTCAACTGCATGTGCCACAAAACACAGCTGAGTTGCTCCAGCTGCCTGAGGTGCTGGAGTCTGGAACTGAGGAGCTAGCTGATCTAGTGTGCGGGTAGCTAGAGTCTGGGTCCCCCCCCCCAGCCTAAGAGATAGCTGGTGCAGTAGGAAGAAGACCAGCCTGAGCCACACTCTCCATAAGGCCCACTAACGGACCAGAGCATCCTGAAGAACTGGGGTGGCAATGAACCCCTCTGGGACCTGAGCTGGTCCAACTATAACTGCCTCAACAGTAATCTCACCAGAAAAATCTACCTGTGGGTCCTCTACTGGTGTTGCTGCTCTAGGCTGAGCTCTGGCGCTGCGTCGGCCTCTAGCACGGCCTCGGACTCGTCCTCGACCCCTCGTAGGAGCTGCAACAAGAGGATCGGGCTGCTGATCGGTTGATGAGGAAGCACATATTCTCACCATGTGCCAGAGAATAGAATAGAAAATCAGTTAGCATTTAGAATTCAAATTGCACGACAGAGAAGAAGAAATGTGATGTTAATCCTAACCTTGCAGCCTCTAGGGGATAAGTGCAGACGTCTCTGTACCGATCTCTCTAACTCTACAAGTTTGTCCGTGAATTGTGAGACCTAGGCAACCTAGTGCTCTGATACCAACTTGTCACGACCCGAAATCCCACCTTCAGGCCGTGATGACGTCTAACATTGAACCCGCTAGACAAACCAACGTTACTAGTTTTTCCGATTTATTCCTTTTCTATTTAGCATTTTAAAAGTGCCATATAAGAACAAATATAAATGAGAATGCGGAAGGTAAGAAATTCAACAAACTAAAATAATAAGTCTTACAGAAATTTCCTTAAACATATCCCCATAACTGGTGTCATAATTTCCCGAACAGTCTAAGATTTTGCTAAATACAATGGTCTAAAACAAGTTAATACAACTGTCTTGGAACTAGTGAAATGAGACAGAAAATGAGAGAAAAGAGTCGGAGGTGACGCCAAGGCCCACGAACGTCTGCGGGACTACCTCGATGTCGCCTGTGTGGACTGAAGGGTACTCCCTCTGTCAGTGTCTACTGGGTCCGGCTGCGTAATCTGCACAACATAAAGAAGTGCAGGTGTAGCATCAGTACAACCGACCCCATGTACTGAGTAAGTGCCGAGCCTAACCTCGGCGAAGTAGTGACGAGGCTAGGACACAACAAGTAATAAACACCTGTGCAATTCAACAATATGTAATAGAAATGACGGCAGGAAGTAAACAGTTAAATACAAATACGGGGAGAATATTCTAGGGTACAAAAAGGGGGAAACACTTATTCACTAACAGAACGTGACCATCGACTAGTATCAAAATAATAACAGGGAACAAACAAGTGCACGACATCACCCTTCGTACTTTACTCTCGTTCTCAGCAAAACAAGTGCACGACATTACCCTTCGTGCTTTACTCTCATTCTCACCAAAACAAGTGCACGACATTACCCTTCATGCTTTTACCTCACAATATCATGGCACGACATTATCCTTCGTGCATTATCTCTCATATCATGGCACGCCATCACCCTTCGTGCTTTTAGAATCACAATATCGGCACAGAATTAACCTTCGTGCTTTTAAATATAAAATCATGGCACGATATCACCCTTCGTAATTTGATACTCTTGCTCACCCAAGACATAATCAGAACAACAGTTTGTCAAGGAAGAACCACAATACAAATCATAATATACAACATCTCGGCAAGTGAACAATAACAACAATATAACCGTCCCGGCAAGGGACACAACTATAACCAATCTCACTGAATGTACAACATAGCCAAATAATCCTCAACCGAACAACTAATCAACAGTGTTCACAACCAAGTATTTTCAACAATTGAATACTCTCCAAAATGGAGCTACCTCATAACACAGTGGATATCGAAGAAGACACATATACCATAAGATATGACTCACGGGCATGCTTAGCAACGAGGTATAGGTATTTGTCACCTCACCTATACATTGAACATGATAATAACACGCAGAACATATGACTCAACACCTATTCCCTCAAGCTAAGGTTAGGCCAAACACTTACCTCGGCTCCAAGAATGCAAGTCAAGCCTCAATCACGGCCTTTCCTCTTGAATCCGACTCCGAAACGATAATTTCTAGACATAATTGACTTAATAACATCAAAAATTATTCAATAACTCAATCCCAAATCCTAATTATACATTTCCCATCATTCTTCCAAAAATACAAAAATTCGACCCCGGGCCTGCTTGGTCCAAACACGAGGTTCGGACCAAAACCTGAACACCATTCCCCCACGAGCCCGAGTATACAATTTATTTTGAAATCCAACCCCAAAATGAGGTCAAATTCCCAAAAACTGGAAAAGCCCTAACTCTACCCAAAACCCCAATTTCTATCTTTGATTTCATGTTTTTTGACCTAGAATCAAGTAAATGTTGATGAAAATGGAAGAAAATAAGTTAAAGATCACTTACCTAAGAGAGTATGGTGAGTAAATGCTTCAAAAATCGCCTAAGAGCTTTGGAGAAGAAGGGGTTTATGAAAACATGGTGGAATCTCGTGTAAGTGTTCTGTTTTGGTGTCATTTAAATCACTAGGCAAAAATGACCCATGCGATCGCGAAGAAATGAGTGTGATCGCGGAGAGTAGTGGACAATGACCCTCGCGATCGCTACCAAACGAACGCGTTCACGTAGAGTAATATGCTACCCAGCCCCCGATCCCTTTAACGTTATGCGATCGGGTGAGGCCCCTCGCGGTCGCGTAGAGCACTACCCCCAGGCTCTGCGATCGCGTCCTAGGCCCTGCGTTCGCGTAGGGTAATTTCCCAACCTCCAACCATACTAACATCGCGATCGCGTTAATTACACCGCGATCGCGGAGGGTAAATCACAGAACACCAGAAACAACAGAACACCAGATTTTTTTCTAAGCCTAAATCACCCCGACGCCTACCCGAAACTTACCCGAGCCCTCGGGGCTCAAAACCAAATATACACACGACTTCAAAATCATCCTATGGAATTATTCAAGTAATAAAACAACCAAAAAAAATTCAAAAATAATTAATTAAACTCCAAAATCTATAGAATTTTCTCAAACTTCATAAACTTCTAAATTTTCCAATTTTCATCCGGAACACGTCAAACCAAGTCCGTTTCTTACCAAATTTTACAGATAACTCACATACCACATATTGAACCTGTTCCGGGCTCCGAAACCATAATACGGGCCCGGTAACACATATTTCACATCAAAGATCATTTTCAGAAGTCTTTATTATTTTTAGAAAACAATTACCTCGGAATTCGATTCAGGGCATACGCTCAGGTCCCATATTTTCCTACGGACCCTCCGGGACCGTCAAATCACGGGTCCGGGTTCGTTTACCAAAAATATTGACCAAAGTCAACTTTATTTAAATAATTATTATAAGCACATCATTTTATTAATTTTCCACATAACGACTTCTCGGCTACACGCCGGGCTGCGTACGTATATCTAGGTGAGATAAAAGGAGGCTTTCATGGGCTTGGAACATAGATTTAGCTACAATTACACGAAATGACCTTTTTGGTCATCACAATGTGTATATTGTCACGACCCCAAATCCTAAACCGGTCGTGATGGCGCTTATTGTGGAACTAGGATAGCCAACTACCGCATGTTCGCAATTTTCTTTTAAAAATCCCAATCAAGTTTCAAGAATTTCATAAAATATACAGAGATTACTAAATGAAGTAGGCCAATTATACAGTACCACCAACCCCAAAACTCGGAGCCAACATGTCATGAGCATCTAGAGGAATAAGCCAAAATATACTATTATAATACAAAACCTCCGAATAAAAGCTAGATACAACAAGAAGGGAAAACAGAGATGTTGCTGACGCTGATCAACTACCTCTATATCCCGCAATCCGGCTCCTCGCGGAATAAATGGCTAATGCTCGATATCTGCACCTGAATCAGCACACAGAGGTATAGGGAGTAATGTGAGTACACCAACTCAGTAGTAATGAAAATAAATCAAGTCTAAGCGGCAAGGAAACACATGAAATCAATGTCATCAAATCACAATATATACAGCCTTAGTTTCCAATAGTGTAAACATAGATATATGAAATCCTCATGTCTTAAAAATAACTTCAGAAAAAGTCCTTTGAAGAATGCATATTTTAATAACTTCAAACCGAAAGATTTAGTATGAAAATGAACTGAATCATATAGAGGCCCATCGGGCAAAACATATTTCATAAGTTCAGAATGAATGTAGTAAAATCATAAGTAGCCCCTCGGGAAAAAATGTATCATAATCGGCCCCTCGGGCATGCCTCACAGTTACTCAGCACCTCTCAATCACTCGTCACTCGGC
Source organism: Nicotiana paniculata (assembly GCA_005239505.1). Taxonomy (NCBI): domain Eukaryota; kingdom Viridiplantae; phylum Streptophyta; class Magnoliopsida; order Solanales; family Solanaceae; genus Nicotiana; species Nicotiana paniculata. The sequence continues at coordinate 37,596 of ML302470.1, read as the reverse complement.
ACTCGGCACTCGGTGCGCTCACTGGGGGTGTGTACAGACTCTGGTGGGGCTCCTTCAGCCCAAGCGCTAATATCACTCAGCATCTCACCATCACTCAGCACCTCACCATCACTCACCAGAAACCCTCAAAAGGCCCCTCGGGCAAATCAGTAAAATAGGGTACTCGACCCAGAATATCATTTTAAATCTCAAAGTAGTGTAAATCAGGCTGAGTTTCGAAAACAGTAAGCACAATGTGGCAGAGTTCAATCATCAACAAACAGTGAGGAAAAATAGCAGTAAAAAGCTCCCAAGGGGTCTAAACAGATCGGCACGAGGCCCCAAACACGGCTTATAGCCCAAATATTTCAACAATCTTTAGAACATAATTTAGCATAAGGTTTTGAGTAAAATATGCAACTCATTAGTTTCCGCAGAGAGAACCTAGTCCAATCGAAAAAATAGTACGCGCCACATACTCGTCATCTGACATGTGCGCCAGTCTAAAATAAGTGAGAAATATGTAGTCCGGGGTTACACACCCTTAGGACACGATCTATAACCATTACTTACCTCTACCGGGCCAAAACACTAGTCCGCAATGCTCTTGCTCCTCAAATTGTCTCCCGATTTCTCTGAATCTAGCCAAAACCAGTTTAACATCATCAATATATATCAAAGGAACATAACCCAATCGAAAACTATCAAATTATACAAGAATCTCGAAATTCGGCCAAACTCGAGCCCTGAGCCCATGTCTCGGAATTCGATCAAATTTGCATCATTAGAATCATTGTCCTCCCACGATTCTATACATACCAGGAACACTAAAATCGGACCACAATTACCTACTCAAATCCTCAAAAGAAAATCAAATTCCCATGCACCCTTCTTCCCCAATTTTGGGTTTAATTCCAGCAATTTATTGTTTAATTACTTAGAAAACGACATATGAACTAGTTATGAAGTTCAAAACCTTACCTCCAAGTGATTCCCTTCAATTTTCTCTTCAAACCCTATCAAAAGTGCTCCCAACTCGTTCAACAATGATGGAAAATGGACTATTCTCGCACAAATGGCCTTTTAAAACATTCTGCCCAGTCATTAAATTTTCTTCAGTGCGATCGCGACTCTTGGCACGCGATCGCGCTGCACAGACCAGCCAACCAATGCGATCGCAGACCAATACACGCGATCGCATAGAACAACTCTCCACCCCACACACGCGCCTCAGAATCCTCTACGCGATCGCATAAAAACCCAGGCAATCGCACTGCCTTTCCTGACCAACCTATGCGATCGCAATCCTAACCACGCGATCGCATAGAAAAAAATGTCTGCCCCACTCTTTTACTCTACGCGATCGCAAATATCCTCCCGCGATCGCGTAGAAGGAAATCAGAACCTCACACCAGCAAAAATCTGCCCAATTTTCAAGCCAAAAGTTGATCCGTTAACCACCCGAAACACACCTGAGGCCCTCGGGACCTCAACCAAATATACCAACATATCCCATAACACCATTCAAACTTATTTGAGCCTTTGAAACACAAAAAACAATGCAGCAACACCAAAATCGCAAAATATTCAAGCCTATGAACTTTGAAACTTCCAAATTTCGCCAACTACGCCGAAACCAACCAAAACACCTCCGATCGACCTGAAATTTTGCAGACATATCCAAAATGACATTCCGAACATGCTCCAACTTCCGGAATTCCATTCCGATCCTGATAGCCTATATTCCACTGCCGACCGGAAATTGCCAAAAACTAACTTTCGCTAATTCAACCCTAATTCTACAACGGACAATAAAACTTCATTCCGAACACACTCATAAGTCCCAAATCACCTAACGAAGCTATCCGAGCCATAAAATCCTCATTCCGATGTCGTTCACCAATAAGTCAAAACTCAGTTGATTTTTTCAACTATTAGGCTACTTTAAGAGACTGAATGCCTAAATTCTCACCATAATCACTCCGGACCCAAACCAACTGACCCAACACAACAAAAACATGCTAGTAATATATAAAATATGTAGAAATGGGGAAAATAGGGTAAATCTCACGGAACGACCGGGCGGGTCGTTACATCCTCCCCCTCTTAAACAAACGTTCGTCCTCGAACGGGTCTAGAAACATACCTGGAGTCTCGAATAAGTGAGGATATCTGTCCCGCATCTCCCGCTCGGTCTCCCAGGTGGCATCCTCCACCGGCTGCCCTCTCCACTGAACCTTCACTGAAACTATATCCTTAGACCTCAGCTTCATGACCTGTCGACCCAAAATAGCCACTAGCTCTACCTCATATGACATATCACCCTCGAGCTGAACCATGATGAAGTCCAAAACATGGGAAGGGACACTAACATATTTCTGGAGCATCGAAACATTGAATACTGGATAAGTACTCGATAAACTAGGAGGCATAGCAAGCCTATAATCCACCTCCCCAACTCTCTGAAGCACCTCAAATGGCTCAATGAACCTGGGACTCAGCTTCCCCCTCTTCCCGAATCTCATAACACCCTTCATGGGCGACAACTTCAGAAACACCTTATACCTAACCATGAAAGACACATCTCGGACCTTCCGGTCCGCATAACTCTTATGCCTAGACTGCAACGTGCGAAGCTGCTCCTGAATCAACTTCGCCTTACTCAATGCATCCTGAACCAAGTCTGTGCCCAATAGCCTAGCCTCGCCCGGCTCAAACCAACCAACCGGAGACCTGTACCTCCTACCATATAAAGCCTCATACAGAGCCATCTGGATACTCGACTGATAGTTGTTATTATATGCAAACTCCGCTAGTGGCAGAAACTGGTCCCATGAACCACCAAAGTCTATCATACATGCACGCAACATATCCTCCAAAATATGGATGGTAAGCTCCGACTGCCCATCGGTCTGAGGGTGAAACACTGTGCTCAACTCAACCTGAGTACCCAACTCTCTCTGCACGGCTCTCCAAAACTGAGATGTGAATTGAGTACCTCTGTCGGAAATGATAGAAACTGGAACCCCATGCAATCGGACAATATCCCTGATATAAATCTCAGCTAACCTCTCCGAAGAATAAGTAGTACCAACAGGGATGAAGTGCGCGGACTTGGTCAGCCCATCCACAATAACCCATATAGCATCAAACCTCCTCGAAGTCCGTGGGAGTCAAACTACGAAGTCCATGGTGATCCACTCCCACTTCCACTCCGGAATATCAAATATCTGAAGCAATCCACCTGGTCTCTGGTGCTCATACTTAACCTGCTGACAGTTGAGACACTGAGCCAAAAACTCCACAATATCCTTCTTCATTCTCCTCCACCAATAATGCTGCCTCAAATCCTGATACATCTTCGCGACACCCGGATGGATGAAATACTGCGAACTATGAGCCTTTGCTAGAATCAGATCTCGAAGCCCATCTACTTTGGGCACGCAAATCTGGCCTTGCATCCTCATGACCCCATAATCACTAATAACCACATCCCTGGCATCACCGTGGCGGACCCTGTTCTGAAGAACAAGCAAATGTAGATCATCATACTGGCGTGCTCTAATCTGATCGTAAAGAGATGACCTGGAGGCTACACAAGCCAACACCCGCGGGTCCTCTGATAGATCCAATCTCACCAGCTGACCCGCTAAGGCCTGAACATCAAGGGCTAATAGCTGCTATGCTACTGGAAGGTAGGCTAGACTCCCCAAATTCTCTGCTCTGCGACTCAAGGCATCGGCCACTACATTGGCCTTCCCCGGATGATATAAGATAGTGAGGTCATAATCCTTGAGGAGCTCTAACCATCTCCTCTGACGCATATTCAAGTCCGTCTGCCTCAGTAGATACTGCAAAACTACGACGATCAGTGAAAATCTCACACTGCACTCCATACAAATAATGCCTCCAAATCTTCAAGGCATGAACAATGGCAGCTAACTCAAGATCGTGCACTGGATAATTCTTCTCGTGCACCTTCAACTGTTTGGACGCGTAGGCAATCACCCTACCATTCTGCATCAATACCGCTACCAAACCAACTCTATAAGCATCACAAAAGACTGTGTAAGAACCCGAACCAGCAGGCAAAACTAGTACCGGAGCTGTAGTCAATGCTGACTTGAGCTTCTGAAAGCTCTCCTCACACTCATCAGACCATCTGAATGGAGCACCCTTCTAGGTCAATCTGGTGAAAGGCGAAGCAATAGAAGAGAATCCCTCCACAAAGCGACGGTAATATCCCGCCAAACCAAGGAAACTCCTAATCTCTATAGCTGAGGACGGTCTGGGCCAACTATGCACTGCCTATATCTTCTTCGGATCAACCTAAATCCCCTCATTAGACACCACGTGCCCCAAGAAAGCTACCGAACCAAGAAAAAACTCAAACTTGGAGAATTTCGCATAGAGCTTCTCCTCCCTCAACCTCTGTAACACAGCTCTCAAATGCTGAGCATGCTCTTCCTAGCTACGAGAAAAAACCAAGATGTCATCAATGAACACAATGATGAAAGAATCAAGGTAAAGCTGAAACACACTGTTCATCAATTGCATGAATGTAGTTGGGCAATTGGTCAGCCCAAATGACATAACCAAGAACTCATAATGACCATATCTGGTCCTGAAAGTAGTCTTCGGAATGTAAGAATCCCGAATCCTCAACTGATGATGCCCAGATCTCACGTCAATCTTGGAAAACACTCTGGCTTCGTGAAGCTGGTCAAACGAATCATCAATGCGGGGGAAGGGATATCGGTTCTTCACTGTAACCCTGTTCAGTTACCGATAATCAACACACATAGGCATGTACCCATCCTTCTTCTTCACGAACAACACCAGTGCACCCCAAGGTCACACACTAGGCCGAATGAACCCCTTATCCAGGAGTTCCTGAAGCTGCTCCTTCAATTCCTTTAGCTCCGCTGGTGCCATACGATAAGGTGGAATAGAAATAGGCTGAGTGCCTGACACCAAGTCAATACCAAAATCATTATCCCTGTCAGGTGGCATGCTTGGAAGGTCTGCAGAAACACATCTGGAATGTCACGTACCACAAGAACTGAATCAATAGCGAGAGTCTCACCACTTACATCCCTCACAAAGGCGAAATAAGATAAACACCTTTTCTCAACCATGCTCTTAGCCTTCAGGTAGGAAATCACCATGCTAGGCATAAACTAAGGAGAACCTCTCCACTCAACATTCGGACACCCTAGCATAGCTAAGGTCACGGTCTTAGCATGACAATCAAGAACAACATGACATGGAGATAACCAATCCATGCCCAATATCACGTCAAAATCGACCATACTGAGTAACAATAGGTCCACTCTGGTCTCCTGACCCTTAATAGATATCACGCACGACCGGTACACACGGTCGACAACAACAGTATCGCCCACCGGAGTCAACACATGAACAGAGGTGACTAGAGACTCACGGGGCACATCCAGAAAATAGGCAAAATATGAAGAAACATAGGAATATGTAGAACCTGGGTCAAATAAAGCCAAGGCATCTCGGCAAACGACTGAGACAATACCTGCAATCACGGCATCAGAGGCCATAGCATCAGGCTTGGCTGGAAATGCATACATGAGAGCCTGACCTCCCCCTGCTCGACCTCCTCCTCTAGGGCAACCTCTGGTTGATTGACTACCACCCTTGTCTGCCTGGGCGGGTGGTGAATTGACTGGAGCTGAAGTCGAGGGCTGGCCTCTCTGCTGAGAAGATCCACCTGAACGGCGGGGACACTGCCTCCACCCGTGCCCGAACTCCCCACACTCAAAAAAACTCCCTGGAGCTGGAGGCAGGGACTGATAGAAACCCCTAGCACCCGTACGACCACTGGAAGACTCATTCATAGAAGAACCCTGAACTGGGGGTGCTCGAGCTGCACTCTGAGCTGGGACGGCACCAAATGAAGTACGGCCCGACTGAGAACCACGGGGACCCTGCCCCGAAGATGAACCACTATATGCTGGGCGGCCTGACTGAGGAGGCCTAAATGAATGGCCCCTACCCTACTGAAATTTTCCCCTAAAGGGAGCACCACTGGAACTTCCCGAACCACGAGTCCTCTTAGCCTCCCTCTTCTCTCGCTCCTAGCGGCGAACAGACTCAATATCTCGAGCTATGACAACAACGTGCTCGAATGAAGCACCCGATACTACTCTCCCGAGTCATAAATAACCGAATCTGATAAGAAAGACCATCTACAAACCTCCTCACCCTATCCCTATCAGTAGGGACAATCTCAGAAGAATGCCTAGCCAACTCGGAGAACCTCATCTCGTACTGAGTAACTCATATCTCTCCCTGGCACAGCTTCTCAAACTGCATGCGCTCCTCCTCTCTGTAGGACTGAGGAACATACTTCTCCAAAAAGATCGTGGAGAACTGCTGCCAGGTGAGAGGTGCTGAACCAACCGGCCTACTCCTCTCGAATGACTCCCACCAGGTAAAGGAAGCACCCGCAAAGTGAAATGTAACAAATGAGACCCCACGGGTCTCCAAAATACCCGCAGTATGTAGTATCCTCTAGCACCTATCTAGAAACCCCTAGGCATCCATGCCCTTTGTACCGCTGAAAGTCGGAGGCTGAAGTCTGCTGAATCTCTCCAACCTGCACGTCTCGTCCTCAGGCATAGCAGGGACCACATAATCCTGGACCGGAGCAACTGGCTGAGCTGGGGCAACTGGCTCAGGTGCCCGGGCAGCTGGAGTCTGATTGCCTCCCCCGGCCTTAGCTGTGGTGGTAGTAGAAGACATGGCGACTGCTTGAGCCATACTGGTGCATACTGTCAATATTTGAGACAGGGTATCCTGAAGACCCGAAATAACCATAGGAACTTCCGGTGCCTGAGCCTGTCCCGCTGGAACACCATCGGCGGGAAACTGATCATGATCAATAGGGGGATCCTATGGTACTGCCCCGGCTGCTGTGCGGGCTGGCCACCTACCTCTACCACGGCCTCGATCGCGACCTCGACCTCTCGCTGGTCTAGCCGGTGACTGGTCACTCTGATCAGTATGGCGTGTCCTCACCATCTGTGAGAGAATTAAACAACGTAAGTTCAGATTTCAAGAATCAATAGATCAGCACGGAAGAGTTCAAGAAAGGTAGAAAATTTTCCTAAAAGTTCGGCAACCTCTCGAAGATAAGTACAGACGTCTCCGTACCGATCCGCAAGACTCTACTAAACCTACTCATGACCTTTGAGTCCTATGTAACCTAGGCTCTGATACCAAACTGTCACGACCCCAAATCCTAAACCGGCCGTGATGGCGCCTATCGTGGAACTAGGCTAGCCAACTATCGCATGTTCGCAATTTTCTTTTAAAAATCCCAATCAAGTTTCAAGAATTTCATAAAATATACAGAGATTACTAAATAAAGTAGGCCAATTATACAGTACCACCAACCCCAAAACCCGGAGCCAACATGTCATGAGCATCTATAGGAATATACCAAAATATACTATTATAATACAAAACCTCTGAATAAAAGCTAGATACAACAAGAAGGGAAAACAGAGATGTTGCGGACGCTGAACAGCTACCTTTATATCCCGCAATCCGGCTCCGCACAGAATAAATGGCTAATGCTCGATATCTGCACCTGAATCTGCACACAGAGGTGCATGGAGTAATGTGAGTACGCTAACTCAATAGTAATGAAAATAAATCAAGTCTAAGAGCCAAGGAAACACATGAAATCAATGTCATCAAATCACAATATACACAACCTTACTTTCAAATAGTATAAACATAGATATATGAAATCATCATGCCTTAAAACAAACTTCAGAAAAAGTCTTTTGAAGAATGCATATTTTTACCAACTTCAAACCGAAAGATTTAGTATGAAAATGAAATGAATCATATAGAGGCCCCTCGGGCAAAACATATTTCATAAGTTCAGAACGAAAGTAGTAAAATCATAAGTAGCCACTCGGGAAAAAAATGTACCATAATCAGCCCCTCGGGCATGCCTCACACTCACTCAGCACCTCACAATCACTCAACACCTCACAGTCACTCATGCCCCCCCAATCACTCGTCACTCGGCACTCGATGCGCTCACTGGGGGTGTGTACAGACTCTCGAGGGGCTCCTTCAGCCCAAGCGCTAATATCACTCAGCACCTCACCATCACTAAGCAGAACCACTCAAAAGGCCCCTCGGGCGAATCAGTAAAATAGGGTACTCGACCCAAAACATCATTCTAAATCTCAAAGTAGTGTAAATCAGGTTGAGTTTCGAAAACTGTAAGCACAATTTAGCTGAGTGAAATCATCAACAAATAGTGAGGGAAAGCACTAGTAAAAAGCCCTCAAGAGGTCTAAACAGATCGGCACGAGGCTCGAAACACGGTTTATAGCCCAAATATTTCAACAATCTTTAGAAAAGAATTTAGCATAAGGTTTTGAGTAAAATATGCAACTCATTACTTGCCGCGGAGAGGACCTAGACAAATCCAAAAATGAGTACGCGCCACATACTTGTCATTCGACATGTGCGCCAGTCTAAAATCAGTGAGAAATATGTAGTCTGGGGTTCCACACCCTCAGGACAAGATTTATAACCATTACTTACCTCTACCGGGCCACAACACTAGTCCGCAATGCTCTTGCCCCTCAAATTGGTTCCCGGTTGCTCCGAATCTAGCCAAAACCAGTTTAACATCATCAATATATATCAAAGGAACACAACCCAATCGAAAACCATCAAATTATGGAAGAATCTCGAAACTCGGCCAAACTCGAGCCCCGGGCCAAGGTCTCGGAATTCGATAAAATTTGCATCATTAGATTCCTCGTCCTCCCACGATTTTATACATACCAAGAATACTAAAATCGAACCACAATTTCCCACTCAAATCCTCAAAAGAAAATCCAATTCTCATGCACCCTTCTTCCCCAATTTTGGGTTTAAGTCCAGAAATTTATGGTTTAATTACTTAGAAAATGACATATAAATGAGTTACGAAGTTCAAAACCTTACCTCCAAGTGATTCCCTTCAATTGCCTCTTCAAACCCTCTCAAAAGTGCTCCCAACTCGATCAACAATGGTGGAAAATGTACTATTCTCGCACAAATGGCCTTTTAAAACATTCTGCCCAGCCATTAAATTTTCTTCAGTGCGATCGCGACACTTGGCACGTGATCGCGATGCACAGACCAGCCAATCAATGCGATCGCAGACCAATACACGCGATCGCATAGAACAACTCTCCACCCCACACACGAACCTCAGAATCCTCTACGCGATCGCATAAACACCCACGCGATCGCACTGCCTTTCCTGATCAACTTATGCAATCACAATCCTAACCACGCGATCGCGTAGAACAAAAGGCCTGCCCCACTTATTTACTCTACGCGATCGCGAACATCCTCCCGCGATCGCGTGTAAGGAAATCAGAACCTCACACCAGCAAAAATCTGCCCAGTTTTCAAGCCAAGACATGGTCCGTTAACCACCCGAAACATACCCGAGGCCCTCAGGACCTCAACAAAACATACCAACATATCCCATAACATCATTCAAACTTAAAAGAGCCTCCGAAACACCAAAAACAATGTAACAACACCAAAATCGCATCAAATTCAAGCCTATGTACTTGGAAACTTCCAAATTTCGCCAATTACACCGAAACCAACCAAAACCCCTCCGATTGACCTGAAATTTTGCAGACATATCCAAAATGACATTACAAACCTTCTCCAACTTCCGGAATTCATTTCCCACCCTGATAGCCTATTTCCCACTGCCGACCGAAAATTGCCAAAAACTAACTTTCGCCAATTCAAGCCTAATTCTACATCGCACATCAAAACTTCATTTCGAACACACTTCTAAGTCCCAAGTCACCTAACGAAGCTATCCGAGCCATAAAATCCGCATTCCAAGGTCGTTCACCAGTAAGTTAACCCTCGGTTGATTTTCTCAACTATTAGGCTACTTTTAGAGACTGAATGCCTAAATTCTCAGCATAATCACTCCGGACCCAAACCAACTGACCCAACACAAAAAAACAGGATAGCAATATATAACAAATGCAGAAATGGGGGAAACGGGGTAAATCTCACGGAACGACCGGCTGGGACGTTACATATATACATACATAAAAATGTATGTGTATATACATACATATGTATGTAGGTATATATATACATGTGTATGTATGTGTGTGTATATATATATATGTATGTATGTATATGTATATACATATATATATATATATATATACACATACATATATATATGTATATATATGTATGTACATATGTATATATATATAAATATACATACATTTATATGTATGTATATACACACACACACACACACA
>ML302470.1:0-27240 GCA_005239505.1 Nicotiana paniculata | reverse complement strand
ATATATATATATATATATATATATATATATATATATATATATATATATATATATTGTGTCACGACCCCAAATCCTTAACCGGCCAGGATGCTGCCTATCGTGGAACTAGGCTAGCCGACTACCGCATATTCGCAATTTCTTTTTAAAAATCCCAATCAAGTTTCAAGCATTTCATAAAATATACAGAGACTACTCAAATAAAGTAGGCCAATTATACGGTACTGCCAATCCCCTAAACCCGGAGCCAACATGTCATGAGCATCTAGAGGAATAAGCCAAAATATAATATTATAATAAAAAACCTCCGAATAAAAGCTAGATACAACAAGAAGGGAAAACAGAGATGCTGCGGACGCTGAACAACTGCCTCTATATCCCGCAATCCCGCTCCGCACGGAATAAAAGGCTAATGCTCGATAACTGCACTTGAATCTGCACACAGAGGTGCAGGGAGTAATGTGAGTACGCCAACTTAGTAGTATGAAAATAAATCAAGTCTAAGCGGCAAGGAAACACTTAAAATCAATGTCATCAAATCACAATATACACAGCCTTAATTTCCAATAGTGTAAACATAAATATAAGAAATCATCATGCCTTAAAACCAACTTTAGAAAAAGTTCTTTAAAGAATGCATATTTTTAACAACATCAAACCGAAAGATTTAGTATGAAAATGGAAGTAGTAAAATCATATGTAGCCCCTCGGGCAAAAACATGTATCATAATCAGCCCTTCGGGCATGCCTCACAGTCACTCAGCACCTCACAATCACTCAGCACCTCACAATCACTCATGTCTCCCAATCACTCGTCACTCCTCACTCGGTGCGCTCACTAGGGGTGTGTACAGTCTCCGGAGGGGCTCCTTCAGCCCAAGCGCTAATATCACTCAGCACCTCACCATCACTCAGCACCTCACCATCACTCAGGCCCTCGGCCATACTCAGCAGAACCACTCAAAAGGCCCCTCGGGCGAATCAGTAAAACAGGGTACCCGACCTAAAACATCATTTTAAATCTCAAAGTAGTGTAAATAAGGCTGAGTTTGAAAAAACAGTATGCACAATGTGGCTGAGTGAAATCATCAACAAATAGTGATGAAAAACAACAATAAAAAGCCCCTAAGGGGTCTATACAGATCGCCACGAGGCCTCAAACACGGCTTATAGCTCAAATATTTCAACAATCTTTAGAACATAATTTAGCATAAGGTTTTGAGTAAAATATGCAACTCATTAGTTGTCGCAGAGAGGACCTAGTCCAGTCAAAAATCAGTTTGCGCCACATACTTGTCATCCGACACGTGCGCCATTCTAAAATCAGTGAGAAATGTGTAGTCCAGGGTTTCATACCCTCAGGACAAGATTTATAACCATTACATACCTCTACCGGGCCACAACACTAGTCCTCAATGCTCTTGCCCCTCAAATTGGCTCCTGATTGCTCCGAATCTAGCCAAAACCAGTTTAACATCATCAATATATATCAAAGGATCACAACCCAATCGAAAACTATCAAATTACACAACTAAACCCGAGCCCCGGGCCCACATCTCGGAATTCAATAAAATTTGCATCATCGGAAACCTCGTCCTCCCACGATTCTATACATACCAAGAACACTAAAATCGGGCCACAATTGCCCACTCAAATCCTCACAAGAAAAATCAATTTCCCATGCACCCTTCTTCCTTAATTTGGGTTTAATTCCAGCAAATTCTATGGTTTAGTTATTTGGAAAACGTCATATAAACGAGTTATGAAGTTTAAAACCTTACCTCCAAGTGATCCCTTTCAATTTCCTCTTCAATCCTCTCAAAAGTGGTCCCAACTTGTCAACAATGGTGGAATAATGAGCTATTCTCGCACAAATGGCCTTTTAAAACATTCTGCCCAGCCATTAACTTTTCTTCACTGCGATCGCAACCCTTGGCACGCGATCACGATGCACATACTAACAAACCAATGCGATCGCAGACCAATATACGCAATCGCATAGAACAATTCTCCACCCCACACACGCGCCTCAAAATACTCTACGCGATCGCAGAAATACCCATGCGATTGCACTGCCTTTCCTGACCAACCTATGCGATCGCAATCCCAACCATGCGATCACATAGAAGGAAACCAGAACCTCACACCAGCAAAAATCTGCCTAATTTTCAAGCCGAGAGTTGGTCCGTTAACCACCCGAAACACACCAACATATCCCATAACCTCATCCAAACTTAGTCGAGCCTTCGAAACACCAAAAACAATGCAACAACACCAAAATCACATCAAATTCAAGCATATGAACTTTGAAACTTCCAAATTTCGCCAACTACGCGGAAATCAACCAAAACACCTGTGCTTGGCCTGAAATTTTGCGGACATATCCAAAATGACATTACGAACCTGCTCCAACTTCCGTAATTCCATTCCTACCCCGATAGCCTATTTTCCACTGCCGACCAGAAATCGCCAAAAACTAACTTTCGCCAATTCAAGCCTAATTCTACACCGGACATCAAAACATCATCCCGAACACACTCCTAAGTCCCAAATCACCTACAAAGCTATCTGAGCCATAAAAGCCGCATTCCAAGGTCGTTCACCAATAGGTCAACTCTCAGTTGACTTTCTCAACTATTAGGCTACTTTAAACGACTAAATGCCTAAATTCTNATACATATATATATATATATATATATATATATATATATATATATATATATATGTATGTATATATATATGTATATATGTGTATATACATACATTTGTATGTATGTATGTATGTATGTGTATATAAATGTATGCATGTGTATATACATACATCTATATACATGTGTATATATATATATATATATGTATATATATATATACATATATTTATATGTATGTATATACACATATATATATATATACATATGTATATATATGTATGTATATATATATACATATGTATGTATGTGTATATACATATATTTACATATATATAAATGCATGTATATACACATACATACATATGTATGCGTATGTATATACATATGTGTATATGTGTATATACATACATATCAATGTATGTATATACACATAAATACATACATATATATATATATATATATATATATATGTGTCACGAACCCAAATCCTAATAGGTCGTGATGGCGCCTATCGTGGAACCAGGTTAGCCAACCATCACATAATTACACATTTGTTTTAATATAATTTTTCAAAATCATTAATAACCAGCATAATAAGTATAAAAAATTTCTCTAAGTCTTTAAGCCAGCATAATATAATCCGACAGCCTAAACAAATCCCCCAGAACTGGAGTCAACTAATCACGAGCATCTAGGTGTAGAACTAACACTACTAATGTCAAAGTACAACGTCTCAGAAAAATTACTAAATACTAAATAAGGGAAGGGAAATGGAGAAGCTGTGGACGCTGGACAGCTACCTCAAAATCCCAAGAGCTGACGTCAAATGGTCACTGATAACTACTGCTTAGAACCAGAACCTGGATCTGAACACAGAGGTGCAGGGAGTAATGATGAGTATGCCAACTCAGTAGTAATGAAAATAAATCACAGTTTGAGAATAAGAAACACCCGCACAAAACACCAATCCACAAAACAGTAATGCGATGACCCAAAAGGTCATCCCGTATATTTCTAGCTAATACTATGTTCCAAGGTCATGAAAAACTCCTTTTATCTCACCTCGATATGCGTTTGCATCCCGGGCATGTAGCCAGGAAGCCGTTAAGTGGAAAATTGATTAAATGATGATTTTACATTAATTATTTGAGTAAAATTGACTTTGGTCAATATTTTTTTATAAACGGACCCGGACCCGTGATTTGATGGCCCCGGAGGGTCTGTAGAAAAGTATGGGACTTGGGCGTCTACCCGAAATCAAATTCCGAGGTCCCAAGTCCGAGAAATGAATTTTTAAAGAAAATTGATTTCTTAAAAATATAAAGGCCTTTGAAAATGAAATTTGAGGCGAAACCTGTGTTATCGGGCCCGTATTATAGTTCCGGATCCTGGAACAGGTTCAATATGATTATTATGTGTTATGTGTGAAATTTGGTAAGAAACAAACTTAGTTTGACGTGTTTCGGATCAAAAATGGAAAATTTAGAAGTTTTTGAAGTTTAAGGGAATTTTATTGATTTTGAGGCTTAATTCGATGTTATGATGTTATTTTGGTGTTTTGATTACTTGAATAAGTCTGTAGGATGTTTATGAGGTTGTGTGCGTATTTGGCTTTCAGCCCCGAGGCCTCGCGTGAGTTCCGGGTAGGTGTCAGAGTGCAAAAGTGGTGAAAAATCTGGTGTTTAATGCATTTTCTGGTGTCAGGTATTTTACCCTATGAGAACGTACTCAAGGGAGTGCGAACGTACATGGTTATAGAGGTCTGGCTAGAAAATACTCTGTGCGAACGCACCATGTCAAGTGCGAACGCGGAGGGCTGTGTAGGACCTACTGTGCGAACGCAAGGGTTNGGGGGGGGGGGGGGGTACTAGTAATTAACCTGTGCGAATGCAAAACTTAGCATGCGAACGCATAGGCCACACCTTTTAACCCTGTGCGAATGCGGAACTTAGCATGCGAACGCATAGGCCACACCTTTTAACCCTGTGCGAACACGGAGCTTTGGCCATGAACGCATTGTGTATTTTCGCCTAGTGATTTTATGTGTCAAAACAGAATTCATTACAGGATTTTTACCATTTTTCACAACCCTCCTTCTCCCCAACACCCCATAGGCGATTTTGAAGAGATTTTTCCTCCATAGCTTCATAGTTAAGTAATCTTAACTTCATTTGCTTCCATTTTCATCAACAATTATTAGATTCTAGGCCTATAATCATGAAATCAAAGGTAGAAATTGGGGTTTTGGGTAGACTTAGGGATTTTTGAATATTTGGGAATTTGACCCCGTTTTGAGGTCGGATTTCAAAACAAATTGTATATTTGGGCTCGTGAGGGAATGGGTGATCGGGTTTTGGTCCGAACCTCGTGTTTGACCAAGAGGGCTCGGGGATGATTTTTTGGTTTTGGGAAGAATGATGGGAAATCTATAATTAGGCATTGAAATTGAATTTTTGAACAATTATTGATGTTATTGAGTCAATTATGTCTAGATACGATTGATTTGGAGTCGAGTTTGTAAGGAAAGCAGTGCTATGGGCTTGATTTGGATTCTTGGAGTCGAGGTAAGTATCTTGCCTAACCTTGTGTGGGGGAACTACCCCTTAGGATTGAGTCTTCCTTGTTGATTGTAGTTCGAGTATGCGAGGTGAAAAATGTGTACTCAGACTTATTTGCAATTAGACTGTCCTTTTAGGATTCGTGGGTTCTTATATTATATGTGTATGATTTATAATTGTTACATTTGAATCCTTCGTTGTTAATTTCATCCCTTCCTGTTTAAATTAGAATTATTTATTTTTGGATTCCTTCGTTGGTTATTTGACCTTACTTGATTTAACTGAATATTCTACTTCTCTCATCATCATTCTATATTTTCTTCTTAGCTTGCCTAATTGACTATAATTAGTGTCATCTAGCCTTATAGTTGACTAGCCCTAGTTGGAACATCTATTCGTTGGGGTCAAGCATGTCCGTGAGTCTTACATTGTGATTTATATGACTATTACCTTAAGTGCTACTTAGGTCTAATTGTTAGAGCTTTATTTTATTGGTATTTCCTTGATGTTGCCTATTATTGGGCCTTTGTTGAAGTTGAGTTTATTCCGTGAAGTTAACTGTTTCAGTGAGATTGGCTATAGTTGTTTCCCTTGTCCGGATTGTGTGGTTCATTTCTTATTCCGTTGTTGATGATGTTGTTTGCCTTGTTGACTCCCTTGCCGGGATGTTATGGTTTCTATTACTGTTTATGCTATTAATGATATTGTTTGTATTCTTGACTCCCTTGCCGGGATGTTGTGATTTATGGTTCATATTGTTGATGTTCCTTGCCAAATTGTTGTCTTAATATTGTTTGGGTGAGGAAGAGTGTATAGCACGAAGGGTGATGCCGTGTATTTATTTGTTGCATTGTGAGGAAGAGTGTAAAGCACGAAGGATGATGCTCTGTATTTATTTGTTGCATTGTGAGGTAGAGTGTAAAGCACAAAGGGTGATGTGGTGCCATGTTTACTTTATTTAAGCACGAAGGATAATGCCGTGCCATGTTTATTTTATTTAAGCACGAAGGATAATGCCGTACCATGTTTATTTATTTAAGCACGAAGGATAATGTCGTGCCATTTTTATTTATTTGTTGTGAGGGCGAGAGTAAAAACACGAAGGGTGATATCGTGCACTTGTTTTGGTAAAGATGAGAGTAAAGTACGAAGGGTGATGTCGTGCACTTGTTTTGATGAGGATTAGAGTAAAATCACGAAGGGTGATGCCGTGCACTTGTCTTTGCATTTTATTCTGTTGTTCTAAATTTGGATATTCCTACTGATCTCTTACTGCATTTACTGGCAATATTTGATATTCCTCCTGTACTGCATGGCAATTTCTGATTTACGGACTGAGTTCCGGTGGATTAATCTTGAGGAGATTTTGATCAAGGGATTTTATTGAAAAGTATTATCGAAAAAGAAATGGTTTTGAAATGATTATATTTGAATGACTTTTTACATCGAATGTATATTTGATAAGCACTAGTTTTGCCTAAAATGATATTTGAAAGTCATTTATTGGGAAAGCATCTTTGGGAAGTTTCGTATTTTGAAAGAAACTATGTTTTACGTAATTTTCTCTATTAAATATACTTATATCTACTTTTGGAGAAAATATGTTTTCTAAGTAGACTCTTCCATACTAAATAATTTTATTTGTAAAAGTTTTTCATATGAACTGTTGTTTAAATATTTCTACCAGTTATGGATTTTAATGGCTAAGGCCCGATGTGAACAAACCGACGTGGAGTTGAGCTATTGGTGTTCTCTATTGTATTTTGTTTCCTTTCGATTCGGCTTGTTTTACTATTCCATCTCTCTGTGTATTTTTGTGTTGTTTCGAGATTGCATTCTGTAATTTCCTTCAACTTTATATTGTCATTGTTGTAAATTATTTCGTGAAGTCTTATTTGTATTTCTAGACAGCTACACTTGTATATTTCAGACTCATGTTTTTAGTAAATCTCAGACTGTCCGTAAAATTGTGACACCAGTTCTGGGGGTATGTTTAAGGAAATCTCGTAAGATTTATTGTTTAAGTTGTTGAATTTCTTATCTTCCGCATTCTTATTTCTATTTGTTCTTGTGTATCACTTTTTAAATGCTAAATAACAAAGGAATAAATCAGAATAACCAGTAACATTGGCTTGTCTAGCGGGTTCAACGTTAGACGCCATCACGGCCTGAAGGTGGGATTTCAGATCGTGACAAGTTGGTATCAGAGCACTAGGTTGCTTAGGTCTCACAATTCACGGACAAACTTGTAAAGTCTGAGGGATCGGTACGGAGACGTCTGTACTTATCCCCCATAGGTTGCAAAGTTAGGAATAACTTCACATTTCTTCTTCTTTGTCGTGCGGTTTGAATTCTAAATGCTAAATGATTTTCTATTCTATTCTCTCGCAGATGGCGAGAGCGCGTGCTTCCTTATCTACCGATCAGCAACCCGATCCTCCTGTTGCCGCTCCTACGTGGGGCCGGGGATGAAGCCGAGGCTGTGCTAGAGGCTGAGGCAGAGCCAGGGCTCAGCCCAGAGCAACAACCCCAGTAGAAGACCCAGAGGTAGGCTTTGCCGGTGAGGTTCTTGCTTAGGCAGTTCCAGTTGGACAAACTCAAGTCCCAAAGGGGTTCATGCCACCCCGGTTATTCAGGACGCTCTGGTCCGTTTAGTGGGCCTTATGGAGAGCGTGGCTCAGGCTGGTCTTCTTCCTACTGCACCAGCCGTCTCTCAGTGTCACAACCCCAAATCCTACATCGGCCGTGATGGCGCCTATCGTGGAACTAGGCTAGCCAATAATCACATATTTACAGTTTCCTTAAAAATCCCAACCAATTTCAAGCATTTCATAAAATATACAGAATTTACTAAATACATTAGGCCAATAAACAGTCCAACCATCCCCAAAACCCGGAGCCAACATGTCATGAGCATCTAAGAGAGATAAGCCAAAGGTATACTAATATAATACAAAACCTCCGAATAAATAGCTAGATACAACAAGAAGTGAAACAGAGATGCTGCGGACGCTGAGCAACTACCTCTATATCCCGCACTCCGGCTCCGCACGGAATAGATAGCTAATGCTCGGTATCTGCAGCTGAATCTGCACACAGGGGTGCAGGGAGTAATGTGAGTACGCCAACTCAGTAGTAACGAAAATAAATCAAGTCTAAGACACAAGAAAACACATGAAAATCAATGTCATCAATTCACAATAAGCACATCCTTTATTTCCAACAGTATAAACATAGATATATGAAATCATCATGCCTTAAAACCAACTTCAGAAAAATCCTTTGAAAAATGTATATTTCCAACTTCAAACCAAAAGATTTATTATGAAAATGAAATAAATCATAAAGAGGCCCCTCGGGCAAAACATATTTCATAAGTTCAGAGTGAAAGTGGTAAAAATCATAAGTAGCCCGTCGGTCAAAAACATCTATCATAATCAGCCCCTCGGGCATGCCTCGCAGTCACTCATAGTCAGCTCCTCGGGCATACCTCACCATCACTCATAATCAGCGCCATGTGCATACATCACAGTCACTCAAGCCTCCCAATCAATCGTCACTCAGCACTCGGTACTCGGTGCGCTCACTGGGGTTGTGGGCAGACTCGAGAGGGGCTCCTTCAGCCCAAGTGCTAATATCAAGCTACCTCATGGCGTATCATATCCTCACAATCAGGCCCTCATCCTCACTCAGTAGAACCTCTCAAAATCCCCTCGGGTGAATCAGTAAAATGGGGTAGTCGACCCAAAACATCATTTTTAAATCTCAAAGTAGTGCAAATACGAGTTTCGAAAACAGTAAACACAATGTGACTGAGTGGAATCATCAATAAACAGTGAGGAAAACAGCAGTAAAAAGCCCCAAAGGGGTCTAAACAGATCGACACGAGGCCCTAAACACGGCTTATAGCCCAAATATTGCAACAATCTTTAGAACATAATTTAACATAAGGTTTTGAGTAAAATATGCAACTCAATAGTTTCCGCGGAGAGGACCAAGTCCAATCCAAAAATCAGTGTGCGCCACATACTCGTCATCCGACGTGTGCGCCATTCTAAAATCAGTAAGAAATATGTAGTTCGGGGTTTCATACCCTCAGGACAAGATTTATAACCATTACTTACCTCTACGGGGCCACAACACTAGTCTGCTATGCTCTTGCCCCTCAAATTGGCTCCCAATTGCTCCTAATCTAGCCAAAACCATTTTAAAATTAGCAATATATACTAAAAGAACACAACCCAATCTAAAACTATCAAATTATACAAGAATCTCGAACTCGGCCAAACCTGAGCCCCGGGCCCACGTCTCGAAATTCGATAAATTTTACATCACTAGAAACCTCGACCTCCCATGATTCTACACATACCAAAAACACAACAATCAGACCACAATTTCCTACCCAAAATAAAAGAATTTTCTAATCCTCCACCCATTCTTCCGAACCTTTTCTTACTTTAAATCCTTCAATTTACAAGCCTAATCCAAACAAAATAACATAGAAACGACTTTAATAACCCGGGAACTTACCTCCATTGAAAACCCACGAATTCTCTCTTCAAATTGCTTTCAAATGAGCTTCAACAGCATGCAACAATGGTGAAAAGAATAAAATATCATGGAGGCCTCTTTTATATTGTTCTGCCCAGCAATTTCGCACGTGCGGATACTTAATCACACCTGCAGACCCGCACCTGCGGACACTTAATCGCACCTGCGGTCCCAGGTGCGCACCTGCACAATCTCACTAACGGACAAATTTTTGCACCTAAGGCCATTTCTCTGCACCTGCGAATTCGCAGGTGCGGCCAACTCTTCGCACTTGCGGACTCCTCGTTCACCAATATGTCAACTCTCAGTTGACTTTCTCAACTTTTAGGCTACTTTAGGAGACTAAATGCCTCAATTCTCACCATGACCACTCCGGACCCAAATAACCTGACCCAACACAACATAAACATGCTAGAAATATATGACAAATGCATAAATGCGGTAAACGGGGTAAATCTCATGGAACGACCGGCCGGGTCGTTACATTCTCCCCCTCTTAAACAAATGTTCGTCCTCGAACGAGTCTAGAAACATACCTGGAGTCTCGAATAAGTGAAGATATTTGTCCCGCATCTCCCGCTCGGTCTCCCAGGTGGAATCCTCCACCGGCGGCCCTCTCCACTGAACCTTTACTAAAACTATATCCTTAGACCTCAGCTTTCTGACCTGTCGACCCAAATAGCCACTGGCTCTACCTCATATGACATATCATTCTCGAGCTGAACCGTACTGAAGTAAAAAACATGAGATGGGTCACCAACATACTTCCGGAGCATCGAAACATGGAACACCGGATGAATACTCGACAAACTGGGAGGCATAGCAAGCCTATAAGCCACCTCTCCAACCCTCAGAAGCTCCTGAAATGGCCCAATGAACCTGAGACGCAGCTTTCCCCTCTTCGCAAATTTCATAACACCCTTCATGGGAGACACCTTCAGCAACACCTTATCCCCAACCGTGAAAGACATATCTCGGACCTTCCGGTCCGCATAACTCTTCTTCCTAGACTGCACCGTGCTAAGCCGCTCCTGAGTCAACTTTACCTTACCCAACGCATCCTGAACCAAGTCTGTGCCCAATAGCCTAGCCTCGCCCGGCTCAAACCAACCAACCAGAGATCTGCACCTCCTACCATATAAAGCCTCATATGGAGCCATCTGGATACTCGACTGATAGCTATTATTATACGCAAAATCTGCTAGTGCAAGAAACTGGTCCCATGAACCACAAAAGTCAATCACACAAGCACGCAACATATCCTCCAAAATTTGAATGGTACGCTCCGACCGCCCGTCGGTCTGAGGATGAAACGCCGTGCTCAACTCGGCCTGAGTACCCAAATATCTCTGTACGGCTCTCCAGAATTGAGATGTGAACTGACCACCTCTGTCGGAAATGATAGAAACTTGAACCCCATGCAATCGGAAAATCTCCCTGATATAAATCTCAGCCAACCGCTCCGAAGAATAAGTAGTACCGATAGGAATGAAGTGCACGGACTTGGTTAGCCGATCCACAATAATCATATAACATCAAACCTCCTCGAAGTCCATGGGTGTCCAACTACGAAGTCCATGGTGATCCGCTCCCACTTCTACTCCGGAACATCAAATCTCTAAAGTAATCCACCTGGTCCTTGGTGCTCATACTTTTCCTACTGACAGTTCAGACACCAAGCCACAAACTCAACAATATATTTCTTCGTCCTCCTCCACTTTTAATGCTGCCTCAAATCCTGATACGTCTTTACGGCACCCGGCTGGATAGAATACCGCGAACTATGGGCCTCAACTAGAATTAAATCTCGAAGCCCATCTACATTGGGCACGCAAATCCGGCCCTGCATCCTTATGACCCCATCATCACCAATAACCACATCACTGGCATCACCGCGATGGACCCTATCCTGAAGAACAAGCAAATGTGGATCATCAAACTGGTGTGCTCTAATCTGATCGTGAAGAGAAGACCTGGAGGCTACACAAGCCAATACCCGCGGGGGCTCTGATAAATCCAATCTCACCAACTGACCCGCTAAGGCCTGAACATCAAGGGCTAATGGCCACTCTGCTACTGGAAGGTAGGCTAGACTCCCCAAACTCTCTGATCTGCGACTCAGTCCTTCGGCCACTACATTGGCCTTCCCCGAATGATATATGATAGTGAGGTCATAATCCTTGAGAAGCTCCAACCACCTCCTCTGAAAAAAATTTAGATCCTTATGTCTCAGCAGATACTGCAAACTATGATGATCAGTGAAAATCTCACACTGCGCTCCATACAAATAATACCGCCAAATCTTCAAGGCATAAACAATGGCGGCTAACTCAAGATCGTGCACTGGATAATTCTTTCTCATGCACCTTCAATTGTCTAGACGCGTAGGAAATCACCCTACCATACTGCATCAATACCGCTCCGAAACAAACTCTAGAAGCATCACAATAGACTGTGTAAAAACCCGAACCAGTAGGCAAAACTAGTAACGGAGCTGTGGTCAATGCTGACTTGAGCTTTTGAAAGCTCTACTCACACTCATCAGACCATCTGAATGGAGCCTTCTAGGTTAATCTGGTCAAAGGCGAAGCAATAGAAGAGAATCCCTCCACAAGGAAACTCCTAATCTCGATAGGTGAGGGAGGTCTGGGAAAACTTTGCACCACTTCTATCTTCTTCGGATCAACCTGAATACCCTCACTAGACACCACGTTCCCCAAGAAAGATACTGAACCAAGCCAAAACTCACATTTGGAGAATTTTGCATAGAGATTATCCTCCCTCAACCTCTGTAACAAAACTCTCAAATGTTGAGCATGCTCTTCCTGGCTACGAGAATAAACCAGGATGTCATCAATGAACACAATGACGAAAGAATCAAGGTAAGGCTGAAACACAATGTTCATCAATTGCATGAACGCAGCTGGGGAATTGGTCAGCCCAAATGACATAACCAGGAACTCATAATGACCATATCTGGTCCTGAAAGTAGTCTTCGAAATGTCAGAATCCCGAATCTTCAACTGATGATACCCAGATCTCAAGTCAATCTTTGAAAACACTCTAGCTCCCTGAAGTTGGTCAAACAAGTCATCAATACGGGGCAATGGATACCGGTTCTTCACCGTAACTCTATTCACCTGCCGATAGTCAATACACATACGCATGGACCCATCGTTCTTCTTCACAAACAACACCGGTGCACCCTAAGGTGATACACTAGGCCGAATGAACCCCTTATCTAGGAGTTCCTGAAACTGCTCCTTCAATTCCTTTAGCGCCGCTGGTGCCATACGATAAGGTGGAATAGAGATAGGCTAGGTGCCTGACACCAAGTCAATACCAAAATCAATATCATTGTCAGGTGGCATGCCTGACAGGTCTGCAGGAAAAACGTCCGGAAAGTCACGGACCACAGGAACCGAATCAACAGTGGGAGTCTCACCACTGATATCCATCACAAAAGCCAGATAAGATAAACACCCTTTCTCAACCATGCGTTAAGCCTTCAGGTAAGAAATCACCCTGCTAAGCTAATTTCACGGTCTTAGCGTGACAATCAAGAACTGCATGACATGGAGATAACCAATCCATGCCTAATATCACATCAAAATCGACCATGCTGAGTAACAGTAGGTCCACTCGGGTCTCCAGACCCCTAATAGATATCATGCACGACCGATACATACGGTCCACAATAACAGTATCGCCCACCAAAGTCGATACATGAACAGAGGTGACTAGAGACTCACGGGGCATATCCAAAAAACGAGAAAACTATGAAGAAACATAGAAACCCTTAGCACCCGAACGACCACTGGAAGACTCATGCATAGGAGAACTCTGAACATGGGGTGCTCGAGCTGCACTCTGCGCTGGGAGGGTACCAAGTGAAGTACGGCTTAGCGGAAAACCACGGGTACCATGTCCTGAAGATGCACCACTATATGCGGGGCGGGCCGACTGAGGAGGCATGAATGAACGGCCCCAACCCTACTGAAACTGCCCCCTGAAGGGAGCACCACTAGAACTGCCCGAACCACGAGGCCTCTTGGCTTCCCTCTCCTCCCGCTGCTGGTGGCGAACAGACTAAATATCACGAGCTATGTCAACAACCTGCTCAAGTGAAGCACCTGATACTCTCTCCCGAGTCATAAATAGCCAGAGCTGATAAGTAAGACCATCTACAAACCTCCTCACCCTCTCCCTACCAGTAGGGACAATCTCAAAAGCATGCCTAGCAAACTCGGAAAACCTCATCTCGTACTGAGTAACTGATAACACTCCCTGGCGCAGCTTCTCAAACGGCCTGCGCTGCTACTCTCTGTGGGTATGAGGAACATACTTCTCCAAAAAAATCGTGGAGAACTGCTACCAGGTGAGAGGTGCTGAACCAATCCGCCTACGCCTCTCGAATGACTCCCACCAAGTAAAGGCAGCACTCGTAAACTAAAATGTGAAAAATAAGACCCCACTGGTCTCCAAAATACCCGCAGTACGTAGTATCCTCTGGCACTTATCTAGAAACCCCTAGGCATCCTCGCCCTCTGTACTGCTGAAAGTCGGAGGCTGAAGTCTGCTGACCTCTCCAACCTGTGCTGCTGGTCCTCAGGCATAGCAGGGACACATAATCCTGGACCGGAGTAACTGGCTGAGCTGGGGCTGCTCTTGGTTTCTAAATACCCCGTACGACCTGCTCAGGTGTCCGGGCAGCTGGAGTCTGATTGCCTCCACCGGCCAGAGCTGTGGTGGCAGTAGAAGACATAGCGACTGTCTGAGCCAAACTGGTGCACACTGTCAATATCTGAGACAAGGTCTCCTGAAGATCCGAAATAACAATAGGCACTGTCGGTGCTTGAGCCTGTCCCGCTGGAACACCATCGGCGACAACCTGATCCTGAACGATAGGGGGATCCTGTGGTACTGTCCCAGCTGGTGCACGGACTGGCCCCTACCTCTTCCACGGCCTCGACCGCGGCCTCGACTTCTTGCTGGTCTAGCTGGTGTCTGGTCACTCTGATCGGTATTGCATGTCCTCACCATCTGTGAGAGAAAGAAACAACGTAAGTCTAGATTTCAAGAATCAATAGATTAGCACGAAAGAGTTGAAGAAGATAGAATTGTTTCCTAAGAGTTCGGCAGCCTCTCGAAGATAAGTACAGACATATCCGTACCGATCCGCAAGACTCTACTAAACCTGCTCATGACCGTTGAGTCCTATGTTACCTAGGCTCTGATACCAAACTGTAACGACCCCAAATCCTAAACCGACCGTGATGGCGCCAATCGTGGAACTAGGCTAGCCAATAATCACATATTTATAGTTTCCTTAAAATTCCCAACCAGTTTCAAGAATTTCATAAAATATACAGAATTTACTAAATACATTAGGCCAATAAACATTCCAACCATCCCCAAAACCTGGAGCCAACATGTCATGAGCATCTTTGGGAAGTTTCGTATTTTGAAAGAAACTATGTTTTACGTAATTTTCTCTATTAAATATACTTATATCTACTTTTGGAGAAAATATGTTTTCAAAGAAAACTCTTCCATACTAAATGATATTATTTGTAAAAGTTTTTCATATGAACTGCTGTTTAAAGTTTTCTACCAGTTATGGAGCTTAATGGCTAAGGCCCGATGTGAACAAATAGACGTGAAGTTGAGCTATTGGTGTTCTCTATTGTATTTTGCTTCCTTTCGATTCGGCTTGTTTTGTTGTTCTATCTCTCTGTGTATTTTTGTGCTGTTTCGTGATAGATTTCTGTAATTTCCTTCAACTTTATATTATCATTGTTGTAAATTATTCCGTGAAGTCTTATTTGTATTTCTGGACAGCTACACTTGTTTATTTCAGACTCATGTTTTTAGTAAATCTTGGACTGTCCGTGAAATTGTGACACCAGTTTGGGGGTATGTTTAAGGAAATCTCGTAAGATTTATTATTTAAGTTGTTGAATTTCTTATCTTCGGCATTCTTATTTCTATTTGTTCTTGTGTATCAATTTTTAAATGCTAAATAACAAAAGAATACATCAGGATAACCAATAACATTGGCTTGTCTAGCGGGTTCAACGTTAGACGCCATCACGGCCTGAAGGTGGGATTTCGGGTCGTGACAAGTTGGTATCAGAGCACTAGGTTTCTTAGGTATCCCAATTCATGGACAAACTTGTAGAGTCTGAGGGATCGGTACGGAGACATTTGTACTTATCCCCCAGAGGCTGGAAAGTTAGGAATAACTTCACATTTGTTCTTCTCTGTCGTGCGGTTTGAATTCTAAAAAATTGTAACTGATTTTCTATTCTATTCTCTCGCAGATGGTGAGAACGCGTGCTTCCTCATCTACCGATCAGCAACCCGATCCTCCTGTTGCAGCTCCTACGTGAGGCCGAGGCTGTACTAGAGGCCGAGGCAGAGCCAGGGCTCAACCAAGAGCAGCAGCCCCAGTAGAGGACCCACAGGTAGATTTTGCTAGTGATGTTCTTGCTCAGGCAGTTCCAGTCGGACCAGCTCAGGTCCCAAAGGGGTTCATTGCCACCACGGTTCTTCAGGACGCTCTGGTCCGTTTAGTGGGCCTTATTGAGAGCGTGGCTCTGGCTGGTCTTCTTCATACTGCACCAGCCGTCTATCAGTGTCACGACTACAAATCCTAAACCAGTCGGGATGGCACCTATCGTGGAACTAGGCTAGCCAATAATCACATATTTACAGTTTCCTTAAAAATCCCAACCAATTTCAAGCATTTCATAAAATATACAGAATTTACTAAATACATTAGGCCAATAAAGAGTGCAACCATCCCCAAAACCCAGAGCCAATATATCATGAGCATCTAAGAGAGATAAGCCAAAGGTAAACTAATATAACACAAAACCTCCGAATAAATAGCTAGATACAACAAGAAGGGAAACAGAGATGCTACAGACGCTAAACAGCTACCTCTATATCCCGCACTCCGGCTCCGCACGGAATAGATAGCTAATGCTCGGTATCTGCACCTAAATCTACACACAGGGGTGCAGGGAGTTATGTGAGTACGCCTATTCAGTAGTAATGAAATAAATCAAGCTTAAGCGGCAAGAAAACACATGAAATCAATGTCATCAATTCAGAATATGCGCAGCCTTTCTTTCCAACAGTATAAACATAGATATATGAAATCATCATACCTTAAAACCAACTTCAGACAAATCCTTTAAAAAATGTATATTTCCAACAACTTCAAACCAAAAGATTTAGTATGAAAATGAAATAAATCGTAAAGAGGCCCCTCGGGAAAAACATATTTCATAAGTTCAGAGTGAAAGTGGTAAAAATCATAAGTAGCCCCTCGGGCAAAAACATGTATCATAATAAGCCCCTCGGGCAAAAACATGTATCATAATAAGCCCCTCGGGCATGCCCCAAAGTCACTCATAATCAGCCCCTCGAGCATACCTCACCATCACTCATAATCATCCCCTCGGGCATACCTGACAGCCACTCATGCCTCCCAACCACTACACTCGGCACTCGGCACTCGGTGCGCTCACTGGGGTTGTGTGCAGACTCCGGAGGGGCTCCTTCAGCCCAAGCGCTAATATCAAGCCACCTCGTGGCATACCATATCCTCTCAATCAGGCCCTCGGCCTCACTCAATAGAACCTCTGAAAAGCCCTCGGGCGAATCAGTAAAACGGGGTACTCGACCCAAAACATCATTTTTAAATCTCAAAGTAGTGTAAATCAGGCTGAGTTTCGAAAACAGTAAACACAATGTGACTGAGTGAAATCATTAATAAACAGTGAGGTAAACAGCAGTAAAAAGCCCCCAAGGGGTCTAAACAGATCGGTACGAGGCCCGAAACAGGGCTTATAGCCCAAATATTGCAACCATCTTTAGAACATAATTTAACATAAGGTTTTGAGAAAAATATGCAACTCAATAGTTGCCGCGGAGAGGACCAAGTCCAATCCAAAAAACAGTGCGCGTCACATACTCGTCATCCGACGTGTGCGCCATTCTAAAATCAGTGAGAAATATGTAGTCCGGGGTTTCATACCCTTAGGACAAGATTTATAACCATTACTTACCTCTACTGGGCCACAACACTTGTCCGCTATGCTCTTGCCCCTCAAATTGCTCCCGATTTCTCCGAAACTAGCCAAAACCCTTTTAACATCATCAATATATACTGAAGGAAAACAACCCAATCAAAAATTATCAAATTATACAAGAATCTCCAAATTCAGCCAAACCCGAGCCCCGGGTCCACGTCTCGGAATTTGATAAATTTTAAATCACTAGAAAACTCGACCTCCCACGATTCTACACATACCAAAAACACCACAATCGGACCACAATTGCCTACCCAAATTGTCAAAAGAATTTTCTAATCCTCCACCAATTCTTTCCAAACTTTTCCTACTTTAAATCCTTCAATTTACAAGCCTAATCCGAAAAAAATAGCATAGAAATGACTTTAATAACCTGGGAACTAACCTCCACTGAAGACCCATGAATTCTCTCTTAAAATTGCATTCAAATGAGCTTCAACCGCATGCAACAATTGTGAAAAGAATAAAATTTCACGGAGGCCTCTTTTATATTGTTCTGCCCAGCAATTTTGCACCTGCGAACACTTAATCGCACCTGCGGACCCACACCTGCGGCTCCAAGTGCGCACCTGTGTATGGCCTCCCTTCGCACCTACGCATGTCATTTCGCACCTGCGGCTACCCATCCGCAGGTGCGGCCAACACCAGAAACTTACACCAGCAGCCATTTGCTGCAATTTTCCAAGTTAAAAACTTCGCCAACCATCCGAAATCAATCCCGAGCCCCTCGATGGCCCCAACCAAACATACCAACACACCCCATAGCATTATTCAAACTTAGTCGAGCCTTCAAAACACCAAAAACAACATGAAAATACAAAAATTACATCAAATTCAAGCATATGAACTTTGAAGCTTCCAAATTTCGCCAACTACGCCGAAACCCACCAAAACACCTCCGATTGACCTGAAATTTTGCACGCATACCCAAAATGACATTACGGACCTGTTCCAACTTCCGGAATCCAATTCCGACCCCGATAGCCTATTTTCCACTACCGACCAGAAATCGCCATAAACTACCTTTCGCCAATTCAAGCCTAATTCTACACCGGACATCAAAACTTCAATCTGAACACACTCCTAAGTCCCAAATCACCTAAAGAAGCTATCCGGGCCGTAAAATCCGCATTGCGATGTCATTCACTAATAAGTCAATTCTCAGTTGACTTTCTCAATTTTTAGGCTACTTTAGAAGACCAAATGCCTCAGTTCTCACCATGACCACTCCGGACCCAACCCAACTGACCCAACACAACATAAACATGCTAGAAATATATGACAAATTCATAAATGGGGGAAACGGGTAAATGGGGTAAATCTCACGGAACGACTGGCCGAGTCGTTACACTCAGGCTAGGGCAGGGACCCAAACTCCTGCCACCCGCACACCAGAGCAGCTAGCTCCTCAGTTCCAGCCTCCAGCACCTCAGGAAGCTGGAGCAGCTCAATCGAGTTTTTTGGCACAAATAGTTGAGGGGGCAATTATGTCTGCCGACACTTTAGGGAGATTGGATCGGTTCACCAAGCTATTTCTACTACATTTACTGGTGCACCATCAGAGGATCCCAAGGATTTCTTGGACAGTTGCTATGAGGGTTCTTTGGAACATGGGCATCGTGGAGTCCAATGGAGTTGATTTTGCTACATTCCGTCTTTCTGGTACCGCCAAGACTTGGTGGAGGGACTACTGTTTGACCAGACCAGCTGTGTCTTCGCCTTTGACTTGGGCTCAGGTCTCTGAGTTATTATTGGAGAAGTTTCTACCAGTTACTCAGAGTGAGGGTCTTCGGAGCAGTTTGAGCGCCTCCAACAGAGATCTATGACTCAGTTTCATTACTTTGGCCCGACATGCTATCATGATACTCCCCACTGATCGTGAGAGGGTGATGAGGTTTATTGAGGGTGTAGCTCAGCCTATTAGACTCAAGATGGCCAGAGAGACAGGTACTTATATTTCATTCCAAGAGGCGGCCAATGTGGCCAGGCGTATTGAGATGGTCTTATTGCAGGGCAGTGGTCAAGGGTCTGACAAGAGACCTTGCCATTCTGGTCGATTCAGTGGTGCCTCATCTGGAGGCAGAGATTCCTTTGACAGAGGTCATCCTCCTAGGCCATTCCAGTCAGCACTTCAGGTATCCCACAGTGCACCATCAACTCCTATCAGTGCACTGCTACTTCAGAGCTTCTAGGGTCGTTATTCTAGTCGACATGGACAATTTCAGGGTCATCATTCTCAGCATCATAAGCCTTGTTACACTTGCGGTGGTATGGGCCCCCGAGCTTCAAGTGGTTCTCAGTATCAGGGTTCCCGAGCTATGATTCCCGCACCAGGTGCACCCCTACCCCTAAGCCAGCTAGGGGTGGAGGTCCAGGTGCCATAGGTGGAGGTCAAACTCATAGAGGTGGAGGACAGGCCACGAGAGGTAGAGGTCAGCCCGCAGTAGGTCGACCCAGAGATGTTCAAGTTGGAGGGGCTCCGCCCAGGTGCTATGCTATTCCTGCCAGGCCTGAGGTTGAGGCCTCTGATGTGGTTATTACAGGTATGGTTTAAGTTTTCAGCAGAGATGCTTCGGTTTTATTTGATCCGGGTTCTACATTCTCTATGTGTCTTCAAGTTTTGTCCCTTATCTGAGCATGCACCGTGATTCCCTGAGTACTTCTGTATATGTGTCTACCCCGGTGGGTGATTCTATTATGGTAGATCGAGTCTATCGTTCATGCTTAGTAACTATTGGTGGTCTGGAGACTCATGTAGATCTTTTGCTTCTTGATATTGTTGACTTCGATGTTATTTTGGGGATGAATTGGTTAACTCCCTATCATGCTATTCTGGACTATCATGCCAAGACAGTGACCTTGGCCTTGCCAGGAGTACCTCGTTTGGAGTGGAGAGGGACTCCTAGTCATTCTTCCGGTAGAGTTATTTCATATATGAAGGGTCGGCGTATAGTCGAGAAGAGTTGCTTGGCCTATTTGGCCTATGTTCGTGATTCTAGTGCAGAGGTTACTTCTATGGAGTCTGTGCCCGTGGTTCGTGAGTTTCCAGAGGTATTCCTTGCTGACCTGTCGGGTATGCCACCCGACAGGGATATTGACTTTTGCATTGAGTAGGCTCCGGGCACTCAGCCTATTTCTACTCCGCCGTATAGTATGGCCCCGCTAGAGTTGAAGAAGTTGAAGGATCACCTCCAAGATTTGTTGGATAAAGGCTTTATTAGGCCTAGTGTTTCTCCGTGGGGTGCCCCAGTGTTGTTCCTTAAGAAGAAAGATGGCTCAATGAGGATGTGTATTGAGTACAGGCAGTTGAACAAGGTTACTATTATGAATAAGTATCCTTTGCCGAGGATTGATGATTTATTCGACCAGCTTCAGGGTGCTACCGTGTTTTCTAAGATTTACTTGAGATGTGGTTACCATCAGTTGAGGATTAGGGTGTCTGATGTCCCTAAGACAGTTTTCGCACTCGGTATGGGCATTATGAGTTCTTGGTGATGTCTTTTGGGTTGAAAAATGCCCCCGCTGCTTTTATGGAGTTGATGAGCCGAGTGTTCAGGCCCTTTTTGGACTCGTTTGTGATTGTTTTTATTGATGATATTTTGATTTAGTCCTATAGCCGAGAGGATAATGAGCTACACCTTCGAGTCGTCCTCCAGACTCTGAAGGATAGTCAGTTGTATGCCAAATTTTCTAAGTGTGAGTTCTGGTTGAGTTCGGTGGAATTTCTGAGTCATGTTGTGTAGGCAAAGGGTATTCAGGTGGATGCCAAGAAGATTTCAACAGTCAGAGATTGGGCTAGACCCACTTAAGCTATAGAGATTCAGAGTTTCTTGGGCTTAACAGTTTATTATCGCCGGTTTGTGGAGGGTTTTTCATCAATTGCATCCCCGATGACTAGATTGACTCAGAAGGGTGCCCAGGTCAAGTGGTCCGATGAGTGTGAGGCGAGCTTTCAGAAGATCAGGACAGCCTTGACAATGACGCTGGTGTTAGTCTTGCCCAAAGGTTCAGGGCCATATACCGTGTATTATGATGCTTCACGGGTGGGACTTGGTGTAGTGTTGATGCAGGGTGGCAAGGTTATAGACTATGCTTCTCGTCAGTTGAAGGTTCATGAGAATAACTATCCAGTACATGATTAAGAGTTAGCAGCTATTCTTCATGCGTTGAAGATTTGGAGGCATTATCTGTATGGTGTTCCATGTGAGGTGTTCATAGATCATAAGAGTTTGCAGTATCTGTTCAAGCAGAAAGAGTTGAACATGAGGCAGAGGAGATGGCTAGAGTTGTTGAAGGATTATGAAAATACCATCTTATATCATCCGGGGAAGGCCAATGTGGTGGCCAATGATTTGAGTCGGAAGTCAGCCAGTATGGGTAGTCTTGCTTATATACCAGTCAGAGAGCGACCACTCGCTTTGGATGTTCAGGCCTTCGCCAACCGGTTCATGATATTGGAGGCTTCCGAGACTCGCAGTGTTTTGGCTCATGCTGTGGCCCGTTCTTCATTATATCATCATATCCGGGCCAGGCAGTATGATGATCGTCATTTATGTGTTCTTAGAGATACGGTCCGGCATGAAGGTGCCAAGTAGGTCACATTTGATGATGAGGGAGTTTTGAGGATGCATGGTTGTATTTGTGTGCCTGATGTTGATGGTATATGTGAGTTGATCTTGCAGGAGGCCCATAGTTCCCGGTATTCCACTCATCCGGGTGCCGCAAAGATGTACCAGGATTTGTGGCAGCATATTGTAGCATATGTATCTAGGTGCTTGAACTGTCAGCAGGTTAAGTACGAGCACCAGAGACCTTGTGGTTTGATGCAGCAAATCGAGCTTCTCGAGTGGAAGTGGGAGTGTATCACCATGGATTTCATAGTTGGACTCCCACGGACTCAGAGGATGTTTGATGCAGTGTTGGTCATTGTGGATAGGCTTCCCAAGTCAGCACACTTTATTCCTGTATCAGTCGTATTCTTCAGAGAAGTTGGCAAAAATCTACACCAGGGAGATTGTTCGCTTGTATGGTGTGCCCGTGTCTATTATTTCTAGAGATTATTTCAGCATGAGTTGGGCACACGGGTTGATTTGAGCACAGCATTTCATCCTCAGACGGACGGTCAGTCCGAGAGTACTATTCAGATTTTGGAGGATATGTTGCGAGCTTGTGTCATTGATTTTGGAGGTTCAGGGGACCATTTCTTGCCTTTAGCTGAGTTTGCCTACAACAATAGCTATCAGTCAAGCGTTCAGATGGCTCCGTATGAGGCGTTGTATGGTAGGTGGTGTCGGTCGCCAGTTGGGTGGTTCGAGCCGGGAGAGGCTAGATTGTT
This sequence comes from Nicotiana paniculata, assembly GCA_005239505.1. Classification (NCBI taxonomy): domain Eukaryota; kingdom Viridiplantae; phylum Streptophyta; class Magnoliopsida; order Solanales; family Solanaceae; genus Nicotiana; species Nicotiana paniculata. Next base: position 4,046 of record ML302470.1, on the reverse strand, counting down.
GGGTTCAGAGTTAGTCCAGGATGCCTTGGATAAAGTGAAGATTATTCAGGATAGAATTCGTACAGCGTTCAGGCAGAAGAGTTGTGGGGATCTAGAGTTCGTGATTTGGCATTTATGGTTGGAGACCGGGTATTTCTTCGGGTGTCGCCCATGAAGGGCGTGATGAGGTTCGTAAACAAGGTCAAGTTAAGCCCTAGGTTCATTGGTCCATTTGAGATTCTGGACAAGGTGGGAGAGGTGGCCTACAGACTTGCTTTGCCACCTAGTCTATCAGTCGTACACCCGGTGTTTCATGTATCTATGCTTCGGAGGTATATTGCCGATCCCTCTCATGTACTTGAGAGGGACAAGGAATTGACTTATGAGGAGGAGCCGATAGCCATATTAGCTCGGCAGGTTCGTCAGTTGAGATCGAAGAGTTATCCTTCGGTTCGTGTTCAACCTATTGAGGCAGCTACCTGGGAGTTCGAGTCCGATATGCGGAGACAATATCCCCATCTTTTCCCCGATATAGGTACCTTTCTATGTCCGTTCGAGGACAATCGGTTGTTTTAGAGGTGGAGATTGTGACGACCCAAAAGGTCATCCAGTGTAATTTTAGCTAAATATATGTTCCGAGGCCATGAAAACCTCCTTATATCTCACCTCGATATGTGTGCGCAACCCGGGCGTATAGCCGGGAAGCCGTTATGTGAAAAATTGATAAAAATGATATTTTTGTGTTGAAATTTGAATAAAGTTGACTTTGGTCAACATTTTTGGTAAACGGGCCCCGACCCGTGATTTGACGATGCTGGGGGGTCAGTAGCAAAATATGGGACTTAGGCATAAGCCCGGAATCGAATTCCGATCTGCTAAGTCCGAGAAATGAATTTTGAAGACAATTGTTTTCTGAAAAATATAAAGGTTTTTGAAAACTAGATTTGATGTGAAACCTATGAAACCTGTGAAACCGGGCCCGCATTATGGTTCCGGAGCCCGAAACAGGTTCAATATTTCATATATGTATGATCTGTCAAATTTGGTGCGAAACGGACTTAGTTTGATGTGATTCTGATAGAAAATGGAAAATTTGAAGTTTTTGATGTTTTTGAGAATTTCTATAGATTCAGGTTGAATTTGATGTATATGATGTTATTATGGGGGGTTTAAATACTCGAATAAGTTCGTAGGATGCTTTTGAGGTTGGGTGTATATTTTGTTTTGAGCCCCAGGGCTCGGGTGAGTTTCGGGTAGGTGTCGGAGCGCAAAACATTAGAAAATCTGGTGTTTTAGTGTTGTTGCTGGTGTCCGGGGATTTACCCTGTGCGAACGCATAGGGTTATGGGGTTTCTGGGGGGGGGGGGTAGAGTAGATTATACCTATGCGAACGCAACCCACTGGGTGCGAATGCAGACCTTTAGGTCAATGATCCTATGCGAACGGATGTAGGGGTCGCGAACGTAGAGGGTTAAGGAGGTCTGGGGGCTGCATGGAGGGGTGCAAGGCCAGTGCGAACGCACCTGCTGGGGCGCGATCGCGGAGGGTAAATTAGGAAAACATGTGCGAACGCGGAGCTTTCGCCGCGAACGCACTCTGTATTTTTGCCCAGTGATTTTAAGTGTCAAAAGCAGAACCCATTACGGGATTTTACCAAAATTCACAAACCCTCTTCTTCTCCAAACCCCGTAGACGACCTTTGAAGAGTTCCTTCACCATAACCTTTTAGGTAAGTGATTCTAACATTGTTTTCTTCCAGTGTTCATCAATATCTATTAGATTCTAGGCCTAAAAACATGAAATCAAAGGTAGAAATTATGAAATTGGGTAGAGTTAGGGCTTCTTGAATATTTGGGAATTTGACCTTGTTTTGGGGTCGAATTTCAAACAAATTATATATTCGCGCTCGTCGGTGAATGGGTGATCAAGTTTTGGTCCGAACCTCGTGTTTGGACTAAGCGGGCCCGGGGTCGTTTTTTGGAATTTTGGAAAGAAAGTTGGGAATTCTATATTTAAGCATTGGAATTGAATCGTTTAGCATTTATTGATATTATTGATTCGATTATGTATAGATACGATTGTCTTGGAGTTGGGTTTCAAAAGGAAAAGTGGTGCTAGAGGCTTGATTTGGACTCTTGGAGTCGAGGTAAGTGTTTGTCCTAACCTTAGCTTGAGGGAATATGTATTGAGTCCTAATTGCTATGTGTTTATTCCATATTCAATGTATAGGTCAGGTGACGAATACCTATATGTTGTCGTCAAGCATGACCGTGAGTCGAAAATTTGCAATTATATGATATTTATTGGCTTTTACTATGTTTATGGGTTTAATATCAATTTGATAGCTATTCATTTGGTGGAAATTCTTAGATTTGGTTATTTTTGAGTAGTTGATCGGTTGAGGAGCATTATGTGGGATTATACACATGTGTAGGATTGGTTATATCTGTGTCCCTTGCCGGGACGGTATTATTCTTGTTGATTATTCCGTACATTTAAGTTTTCTTATTTGTTATTCCGTGCCGTGATTGTGATGTTTTATGAACAAGGGGACATTCTGTGCCATGTTTATGTTGTTTATGCACGAGGGGACATTTCGTGCCGTGTTGATGATATATATATGCACGAGGGGACATTCCGTGCTGTGATTGTGATGTTTATTGCACGAGGAGACATTCCGTGCCATCTTTATATTGTTTATGCACGAGGGGACATTCCGTGCCATATTTTATATTGTTATGCACGAGGGGACATGTCGTGCCGTGTTATGCTAAAAATATGCACGAGGGGACATGTCGTGCCGTTTCTCTTCACTGTTTAATTCGTGTTGTGAATTCCTGTTATTATTTTCGGATATTTGGACTGTTTCTTCGTTTCATCATTTCAGTATTTGCTATCCCTTTTCCCAGCATGTTTCCCCGTCATTGTACTTGCTGTTTATTTCTTGTGGTGATTTCCTGTTATATTTTATTTAAACTGCACATGTGATATTATTTGTCGTGTCCTAGCCTTGTCACTACTTCGCCGAGGTTAGGCTCGGCACTTACTCAGTACATGGGGTCGGTTGTACTGATGCTACCCCTGCACTTCTTTATATTGTGTAGATTATGGAGCCGGACCTAGTGGACATTGAGCGAGGGAGTATCCTTCAGTCCACGACGACACCGAGGTAGTCCTGCAGGCGTCCTCAGGCCTTGGCGTCACCATCTATTTCTTTCCTTCTGTCTTACTTTCTATCTAGACATCTACACTTGTTTATTTCAGACTCCTGTTTTTAGTAAATCTTAGACTGTCCATGAAATTGTGACACCAGTTCTGGGGGTATGTTTAAGGAAATCTCGTAACATTTATTATTTAAGTTGTTGAATTTCTTATCTTCCGTATTCGTATTTCTATTTGTTCTTGTGTATCACTTTTTAAATGCTAAATAACAAAGGAATAAATCAGAATAACCAGTAACGTTGGCTTGTCTAGCGGGTTCAACGTTAGACGCCATCACGGCCTGAAGGTGGGATTTTGGGTCGTGACAATATGTATGCGTATGTATATACATATGTGTGTATGTGTATATACATTCATATAAATGTATGTATGTGTATATACATACATATAAAAGTATGTATATACACATACATACATATGTATGTATGTGTATGTATATACACATACATATATACACATATAAATGTATGTGTGTGTGTATATAAATATATATATATATGTATGTATGTATGTGTATATACACATACATACATACTTATATATGTATGTGTGTGTGTATATATATATATATATAGATATATATATATACATATATGTATATATATATATACATATATGTATATATATATATATATGTGTGTGTGTGTGTGTGTGTGTGTGTGTGTGTGTGTGTGTATACATATATGCATACATAAATATATATGTGTATATACATACATAAAAATGTATGTGTATATACATACATTTATATGTATGTATGCATGTGTATGTATATATATATATACATATATATATACATATATGTACATATATATATACATATATGTACATATATATATACATAT